>OX155969.1:4464860-4598860 GCA_944548615.1 Micropterix aruncella
GAGATATATGATTAAGTTCTAGAGAAAAGTTGTAGAGCTTGATAATGCCTACAAAAAAGTCAGCGACGGTGTATGTCTAACTTTTATATTTAAGTCACAAAAAGTAGTATTTTATATTAAAAAACTAATTTAAATCGTTAGGTCATGTTTATTAGTCATATTATCAACAATTATGAATTCATATCAAAATAAGTAAATTTATCATCTCAAGTGTTTGAAACAAAAGACTTTTCCCTTTTACTGCATAAATGGTTAAAGAGAAAAGACACTCACTAATAAGTCACTCACAAGAAGACACTCACAAATAACGGTATACAGCCAAATTGGCATGCAAATACATACATACATAAGCAGTAAAAATATAACCCTCCTTTTTGCAGTCAGGAAATAAATCATAGCACTCAGTACTAACCGAACCACACTCATAATTTCATGACAAGTAAAAATGTTTACCGCCCAACGAAGTGGGCACGGGTCAGTTAGTACAATATATAATCTTCTCTGTGTAGCAACTACAGTAATAATAATAAAACTCTTTATTTGAATAAATAAATCGGTAATCTTACAGCTAACTTTAACTTAATTGAAACATAAGATAAAATTATTATTAAAATATATCTATACTAATAATAAATCTGAAGGGTTTGTTTACTTGTTAATAATTGGTATCCCTGGAACTACCAGTCTGATTCGATTTCTTAGCCCAATTCTTGAGGAAGGTTATAGGCTATTTAACATCACGTTACGGCCCTTAGGAGCCGATCAAAAAGAACGTTAATCGAAAACGAAGTAATAACGTGGGTAGGCGATGCAACCCAGGGGGGGAAGGGCAATGTCGGCAGCTATCATATAAAAATAAATAATTAATTGCCTGCAATTTAAACAAATGAGATTGGCGGTAAAAATATCAAAATCTGATGCCGTCGAGGGAATTTCATTCGTAAGGTTAGTGTGCCAGAGAGCACCTAACAGAAACTGCAACTAGAGCGGACATTCACTCTCACGATACACGCGGTAACTCCCTTTTATGAGTGCCCCGAACAAGAATGGCAAAGTACAGAAGAGCTACTTATACCTTAGCATTAAATTCTACAATTTACTCCCTACCACTATCAAACAGCTGGAGGACATACAATTTTAAAAAAAACATTAAGAAGATACTGATAGGCT
The DNA here is from genome assembly GCA_944548615.1 of Micropterix aruncella. Taxonomy (NCBI): domain Eukaryota; kingdom Metazoa; phylum Arthropoda; class Insecta; order Lepidoptera; family Micropterigidae; genus Micropterix; species Micropterix aruncella. The sequence continues at coordinate 4,466,031 of OX155969.1, forward strand.
ACCCTTTCTATAATCTGACCGGATTCGAGGGCCATGACTTTTCTCATATTGTACTAACTTGAATGATAATTATATTTGTACTTTTAGTATTTAAATGTAAGATTTAGCTTTATTTTGATTATTTAACACTTTACTTACTACTTTGGATGTAACATCGGGCATCCTGGAAACAAAACCAGGGATGTCCCCAGGCAAAAGCCATGATGGAGCAACCACTACAAAAGAAAACCAAGGCCCTAATTGACATGAGCAAGAAGAACCTTAGAACCACTATCGGTTTCCTCACCGGACACACGACCCTTAGAGCACATCTATTCAACCTTGGCTTGACCGAGAGCAAGGACTGCCGAATATGTGGCGAAGAACCTGAAGACAGCATACACATTTACTGGGCATTTACAGCGTTTACTGGGACGAGTCTTTCTCGAACCCAGCGATCTGCCCAACTTGAAGGTCAGTGATCTACTTGGACTGGTAAGAAGTACTGGGCTACTAGCTGACCACTGACCTAACCACAAAGTGGGTAGTTACACAAGATCTTATAGATCTAGGTGACGTCAAGGGCTGGAAACAAGCCCCCTACTCCGTTTTCTACTACTACTACTACTACTACTACTCTGGATGTTACTATGTACACTTTTTAGTACGTATATATTCGAATTATTGACTATTTCAATTGTTAGGCTTCTGCTATGATTATTCAACTTTTACCTGACTATTTTAATTATTGTGTTGAGTGGTTTTTAGTAGGTAGCCATTAGAAATATTAAATATTTTATTTTTTTGAGCCTTTAATTTGTTTTGTAATGAGATTTTATGACGAATACCTTTTAGAAGGTTCCAAAGTTTCTTAAATAATTTATATATTTTTTGATAACATATGTTTGGTAAAGATTAAAGTAGTAATGATACTTACTACTTAAAACACAAATATTTTGATACGTCCAAGAGCGGCTTTTAACCGCCAATTGGACATGAAGTAAATGTAATATAAATGTAATATTGATCCCATTGGATCCCATAATATTGATCCCATTGATCCCAAAGTTTAATAAAAAATCTGATAATTATATCCTCTTAATGGCTACATTTTTAAGATAACTAAATAAATTTGGTGCAATAGCCATCGTTTGTTAGCAAAAATCATAAATTAACATTTCACTGTGTCTGGATTTACCTGAATTTTAATTGCTAACAGAAATAACCTATAGAAATTCTCAAACTTATAAAACGCATCCAAATAAATGAAACAAGCATTCGAGCGAAGCACTTCGATGTCACATCCAATGCAATTAATGGCAACAGATGGAAAGTATCCGGCTCGAAGGACCAATTTGCGCGGATTGCGCGCGTAAATCACAACCAAATGCATCGCGCGCTACCACAAATAATATGCTCCCAAAAATGTGTTCAAATGCATTATGAGATGACGAAAATGAATAAGATTATGAACGAAATTAAATAAATCTGACGAGGCAAGGGGTCAATGAAACCCACAGGAAGCAGATCATTAGACCAGAGGAGCAGGCACGTATCCAGACTTCAGTTTCGGGGGAGGGGGGTATTCAATGAAACAAGCGCGCAACACCCACCGAACTTAAATTTGCCCATGCAATGAAACAAAAATACTCCGGATTTCGGGGGGTTAAATCCTATCTACCACCCCCCCCCCTCTTCCTCAAATAAATGCCTGACAAAGAACTTAAGTCGCGGATTCCTTCTGATTCTTGTTTTTTCTCGACATTATATTTTACGTAAAATAAATCGGGGGGGGGGGGGGGCGTCCCCTGTGTTCCCCTACCTGGAGACGTCCTTGCAGAGGAGCGTTGAAATGAAAAGTGCTGAATTAAAAATAGATAGATATATCTTATCATTCACGACTGTAAGAGAGATGCCACGTGTCGTTGTCAGCCAATCGGACCAGTCAGAGAGATAAAATATCTCGGAATAATTATAGATAGACACCTACGGTGGGAATTACATACCGAGTGTCTAGTGAAAAGACTAAGGAAACTGATTTATATATTTATTCAATTGCGAGATATTCTCGGCTTGCCCTATTTAAAAATTATATATTACGCTATATGCCAAACAATAATGACATACGGTATACTTGGATGGGGAGCTTGCGGAAAAACCCTCCTCCAGAAAGTGAACGTTGTCCAAAAGGCAATAATTATAATCATGTTAAGGAAGCCTAGGCGTTACCCTTCTGACGACCTGTATGTTGAGGCACAATTGCTTGATTTGAGGCAGTTGTATTGCCTCAAAGCAATAATTCATCTTAAAAACAACAATGAAGACGAATATTGTGTTTCTCCGGAAAACCGGGAGAGATCAGGTTGTTATAAGGGAAACTTTGAAGTGCCGAAACGTCTAACGTCTTTTGGACAACGTCATTACAGCTTTCTTGCTCCAAGAATGGTTAATATCATGAGTAAAGAGAACATATTGGAAATTAGCAGCAAACAACAAAAATATCACCTTACATCATGGTTAATAAACCTTGGTAGGAGAGAGACCGAGAAAACATTCATCACAATTTTAAAATAAATAAATATATTTATTTTCTATTTATTTTATACAGGTATTTTTATTAATTCTTATATATTATTAGTTATTATTATTATTTAGTATTTCTTGTCTATAGTTCTAATATTATTTTGGTGTAGTGATAATTTCATTTTAACTTGATTTGATTAAAAAAAATATTTTTAGTTTGGAATTTAACTTGATTTGATTATTTTTTTTTTACTTTTAGTATGTATTTTTTAATCATTTGTATTGGTGTTCTCCTTAGAACAGGCTCTGCCTAGTTAGGAGCAACACAATCAATGTTAAGTGCTAACGGTGTAATTTTTTTGTGGAGCAATAAAATAAATAAATAAAAAAATATAATGGTACAGGAAAGGCTTGGTCGATGGAAGCAAAGTAATTGAAACTACCCCATAATAAACAAAAATCGTTGCTGAAGGCAAAACGACTACAATATTTCATAGAATCAATATGCGACACCGCTTAAAAAGACAGGTAAATATATAAAAAAAAAAAAGACGACTGCCTTTACAGAAAATAAACCTTTGTATTTATTACTGTTTTTTAATGAAATATTTTTGATTTTTATCTATATATATATATAGATGTTTATTTCCGGAATGTACTCAATCAGACCTTCAATTTGACACTATAGACGATATATTTATGTTAATTTATTGACATTTGGACATTTAGGTACACAACTACCTCCTCGATATTTAATCAGTTAAGGTAACCTTAGTCACTAAAGATGACATAGCGATTCCAACAATACTACGAATTTCACAATCGGCTCACGCTTTTAGAAGTTATGCTAGTGTGAGGGACCACCCCTCATTAGAATTCAAGTTATTCGGTGTGAGGCGGTGGTGTCAACTTGTGGGTTATCTCCGTAATAAAAGTCGATTTTAAGTATATCAGAAAGTATTTAATGAGAGTTTGATATTGCCAGTTTGTAACGCTTCCCAAATAGGATATATTGACGTGAATGTATTGGCTATCTGCCTGAAGCTACGAGGGTGTATGGATGAGGATTGTACTTGTGCTACTAGTATCACGTACTGGGCACGGCTCGAGTCTGTGGGAATGCAGACTGACGCTTTTCGCCTTGATAAGGAAAGGAAGGAAAAGGTAACCAAGAAGCCGGGGTACCGAGGTATCCCGTCGCTGTCTTGGGCGAAGTGATCACTCGAGGAAGATGCTTTGGTTTGCTTTTTCGCCGGTTTATATAGGCCGAGAAATGATGCAATCCAAAATATTCCGAGTAAAAGTTTTGTTTCATCGTGCTGATTCATCGCTACACGAGGTAGAATAATGGCTGAATTTGTGTCAGTGCATTTCAATGGAAATCAATGCATTTGTTGATTGCATGTAACGATACTTAAGGACCGTTACACTAGAATAAAGAAACGGAAAACATACATAGATGAACCATGAACTCCTTTTTTGTTGGGCAGTCGTGTAAAAATGTGTCGTATAAAAATATACACATTCATTCATTCGCAATTGATACATTTTTATACGAGTTACTCTTCATACGTTCCTTCTAAACTGCAGACAGTTAATTGTCATTTGTAAATGTTGATTTTATCAATAATGTGAATTACGTGGGAAAGGGCAGGAAAGAGAGCTTGCGACCTTCCCGACTCGTCAATAGACGCATGATGTCCTCTCCATACAAAGATATTGATATAAATAGGAATAAAATGAATTTACCGCCTGAATTGTGTAGCACCCGACGTTTCGGTGATGTTGAAACTTCCATTGCCCAGGGTAGACTCTAGTCCAAGTGATGTCAATCGGCATCCGTTCTCCTGCGGGTAGGCGGCAAACTGTTGCTGTTAATTCGCAGATTATAGCGGTAGTGGGGTGGCGGGTTTGATGCGCGAGAATTTTTAAAAACCGCCGTATACAAAACGTTCGCTGTATCTTGTGTTAGGTCCTTGCGCTCGGCGATAGGCACTGAGAACATTTTAAGATGAGAATTCCACGTAGTAGAGAGTTTGAAACCGTCGTCTCTATTGAAGTTCAGGGTTCTTCTTATCTCAACAGCTTTTCGATCATGCGGGGAAAGTAAGTAAGTACATAAGTAAATTGTTCTTTAGATAACGCAATAGGATTGTGAAACTGCAGCCAGTGGTTAGTTTCGCTAACCAATAGGTATGTGTTCGCAGATCGCCAATTTTCTCGCTGGACGTATTTAAATGCTTTGATGTGTTTATCAGTCTAGTGGCTATGGGCCGTTTCGTTTGTCCAACGTAGGCTAACCAGCGGAGGTATACGCCGTTATTGAATATGCGGATATCAACCTCCAAAAGAACTACGCCAACCACCGTATCTATATCCACTCGTATAGCAACGCAGCTCTTATGGCACTATCCTCGAATACCATTAATTCAAAGCTAGTGCAAAACTGCATATCACTACTGAATTCCCTGGGCGAAAAGAATAGGGTAATTCTAAGTTGGATTCCCAGCCATGCAGGAATCGAGGGAAATGTAAACGCCGACGAACTTGCTAAGATGGGAGCAAAGGGAAGGGTAAACGGCCCTGAACCTTGCTGTGGCGTACCAACAAGGCTTGTAAACCTAATGATCAAACAAATATGTTTAGAACAATCCGTCAACCACTGGAACAACACGCCAGGGTTGAATCATTCCAAAGCTCTAATTAAGGCTTACGACCGTAAGACGGCCCGGCCCGTGAGGCCTTGTCGCTAAATAGGAACAATCTACGCATACTGGTGAGGGCGCGTTCACGGGGCATTGGGGACTGAACAAACACTTGTTCAACCTCAAGCTCAGAGACACAAAAATGTGCAGGTTCTACCAAGGAGCAGAGGAAACTCCCCATCACGCGAGTGTGGCCCGCTGATGCGTAAAAGATACACCCACTTGGGTGGTCATTACCTCCAACCTGAGAAGGAAAAACAATCTGGCGTCAAAGGCCTGCTGCGGTTCTTAAATGACACAAGGCTTTGCGCAGAACTACAGGGTATAGTAGGTGGCGAACACAATAGATCAGCAATGGTCGCAGTGTTACAAGGCTCATAAAGACCTTAGAAAAGCCCCACTCAACAAATAAAAAAAAATAAAAAAACTCACGGCTGCATTTGGTTTTACACGCACCCGGGTTTTTCAGTATTATCACATTCTTTACAGACCTCAGAAATTAGGCTATATTTTGAGTCAGTTTAACGACCGTTTATAAATCAAAATTGTTCAGCATCTTACTTATTTCATCTTCCACACTCTTGATGTAAGGGAAGAATGCTCGTGCTCTGCTCGATTTTTCAGTTTCGTCAGTATTGCATCGTGATTGGTCCAATAAAGAATTGAATCATGTATTGCCTTATTTTCATCATCGTGTGAGTTGAATCCCAGAATCTGTCTTTAATTTTATTTCTTTACATTTTTGAAAAGACCATAATTTCAAGTTTATATATTACCTATGTTTTCCACAACGCACTTTAACGATCTACCTTGCTCGATCGATATTAAAACGTCGTAGTTATTTATTTAGATTGTCCTATAGCTTTTTAACTACATATTTAAAATATATATTTTTTCGAAAGTTTAATTTTAAAACATTCAAATAAATACATTTTGCAATTTGCAATTTAAATAACAACGCTTAATTTCTAAAATCGAACACAGCCAACTCCCTCGTGGCAAACTGTTAATTAAACTAAAGAGGACAGGACAAGTCAGACGTCGTTAAAAGGCGAGAGAAATGTCCGGCATGAGTCAAGAGCGAGCTGTCATATTCTACAATAAGAACCAAAGAACGCTCTTCTCAAAGTCAAAGGGAATTCAGAATGAAAGTCGATGATGATAAAAAATTTCGCTGTTCCAACGGAGCACTTCAATCAGTAACGAAAAAGAGATGTTTAATTATTTCCCATTGAATATGGTGCACACATTGCTAATAAAGTAATTAATCAGAATCTATAAACTGATGCTTTGTGTGCGTATTTTTTAATAAATGTTTTGAGAAGTGGCGACTCTGCCCTAATCCCAATAATACGAAAAATACAACCTTCCACTTAACAACAAGATGGCACACTACAAAACCCTAATATTCTTTGACCAAGAGAGACTTTTCTCTGAATATCAATACGGCTTTAGAGACGAGTGACAAATGAAACCATCAATTCCGATCAAGGGAAAAAACGGCCATTTTCCTCTACCTGTCGAAAGCATTAGATACTGTTCTACATGTGATATTTAAATAGTGCTGATTGGATATGGTATACAAGTATACTCGAACAACTGGATAGCCTCTTGTCATTGGAAGTCATTTGAAGGACACGTCACCGTTTTTATGTAGTAATCGACGGCAAAGAGAGCGATAATTAATGATAATATCAAGGCAGTTGATGCTGATACAACGGGTGATTCTCAGTGTCTTCTTAAGGGCTCTCTAGACGATCAAGCATGCTTGACAAGCTTCGCGTCGCGGGCAAGAAGGGGACCGTAAACCGCAGGAAATATGCAAATATTTTTTTGTAATATTAACCAAAAATTCCTAATTTTGTAGTTTACATCAGGGAGTCACCTTAATTAGACGTAATTGATTGATGAATGACGTGACTCCCTGGTATAAAACTACAAAATTAGGCATTTTTCGTAAATATTAAATAAAAATATTTGCATATTTCCTGCGGTTTACGATCCCCTCCCAGCCAGCGAAGCGATGCTTGACAAGCATGCTTGATCGTCTAGAGAGCCCTTTACGGTAATTTTGAACATATAAAAACAACAAATATTAACAGACATTACCAAAAAATGATCCATGTATATAATAAACAGATGATTATATCATCATATCCATGAGTTATCAGTTATTTGTACTTAAGTTATTTCCCATTTAAAATACAAAGTATTTTATTTTTTATGTACATTTTTTATTACACATCAATTTTTGTATTTTACTAATCTACATTAAATCACGAATGATGGAAATTTAAGCTGTTTATAATATTTTAAATAATATTATTCAAAACAAATAACATAGAAGTGATTTTTTTTCAAGTAAAACTGTTTATATTGATAAAAATAAATGAATCATATCTGGAAATAAAATAGACCTTAAAGACCTTAAGAAACCAACCTTAAGAAATCAGACCTTAAGAAATCAACATTAAAGAGAAATTTTCCACCATATCGGGCATCTGATTGTGTAACTGAGAGTATTTTTTGTCAAACGTGTCAAAAAATGTTTTAGTTGTGTATAGACTTATTAAAAGAAAAATATAATACCAACATTTCAGGCAAATCTTAAATTCATCAAATATAAATCGCTGTTAAAACAGAATTAGACAATGAAGCAATCAAGAAGCCCAAAATAAAAGCAAATATTATCAGTCAGTGTGTTGAAAAGCTCGCATAGTTCGATAATAAAACTTCACAGTGGAATACTTTAACACGTTTACTGACATGTGTTTTGTGGCTGAGAGATATCTAGGGAACAAAAGTGGAAAGCCTAACAATAGCCCTCCCGATATCCTTCGAGGGTTGTGTTTAGAACTGTTTATAGCTGGGAAGCAACCAGTGCGATGGCCCAGCGCATCCCAAACTGGTGTAAGATTTCGATATGATCAATATCTTCGTTGACAAAATTTAGCTGAGCGACGATTGATTTTGTTATAATATCATTAGTAATTATATTCTCCCTCTTTCGAAAGACATTGATGTTGTTTACAGTTTAACCATTCTCGAATGATTGTTAAGAGGCCGTGCCGGCCGTGGTGGCCAAAAGCAATATGAAGCATAAATTTATAGCCTGGTTGTGAGAACACGAAAAAGAATTTCAATACAATTATGCCGGATTTTAAAAACCCAGTCCTTAAGCTATCATTTCGAAATTGGTAAATTGGTAAAACGAAATTGGTAAATTATTTCCATATTAATTGTAAATTATCTTTTTTCTGTTACTATTTTTCTGATACTCAATATTAAAAAATACTATTTACACCAGCAAATGGTCTATTTGCATAGTACTAAAACAGTTTTTGGAACTTCCATACAAAAAATATAAGAAAAAAGTGCTTGAAATTACGTAATTTCCAGAAATGTTATGGCCAAACATTATTTTTTTTCTTTTAATTAAAGATCCTTTTGAGTATATAAAAAATAACACAGTGATCTTAAGTTATTTTATTATTGTAATATAATTTTTACTTTAAAAAAAACTATTCATTTGATAGCTTATTGTATTATAATTGAAAAGCCAAATCGACTATATTAGACGACGCGCGAAGCCGAAATCGTCATTCGTAATTGGCCACTGCCAACGGTGGGACGTATTCCCTTATGTATATATCGAAAGCACGCAGGCGCGTGACATTGAAAAAATATCAAAATTTTTAGTAGCCTCAACTCGGAAGGGAGCCTTAAATGTCATAATTAAATAATGTATTTTATAGAAACAAGCCAAAATGACGGTTTACAATAATAATTATGCATTATATTAAGGTCAAGGTGGAGCATCGATAAATATTTGAATATTATTTACGAAACAAATAATGTATAGATAGGTGGGATTTTATCAACTCCACTACGACTCAATCTAGTCTGGCGTAATTTCTGTATTACCTATATATAATGTATTACATAATACCTACACCTATTTTCGTTAAGATGATTAAAAAATAATTTAGAAATTTGAAGAAAACGGAGAGCAGTAATGATAGTATTTAAAATAATTACAATAAACCGATAGTTACCTACATAGCCATTATTATAATATATATATATATATATCATTTAAAAAAACCTTTAGTAAATAAAGAATAAAAATAAATACAATAAGCACGTACCTACCTATATTTAATAATAAAAAAATACATGATATACATAATACATAAATACATAATACGCAATAACAAAATATTACACTATATTCAATAGTTACATAACACACAAAAATTAATTAATGCAAAACATTTTCTTATATAGACACAATTTCCATTAGCCGCCTTTCGCATTCGTCTCTACTTTTTGAAATCAACCATTTGGTGACTTCAGCTTTAAAAGCGCTACTAGTTTTTAGCTTCCGTCCATCGGTGAGCGTTGCATGGAATGCATCTTACATCCGAGGGGCCAGAAACAGATAATGTCTCTAGACAAACTTAGTGCTCGTCAAAATTTCTTTGAAGGATTTTGTGTCTGCTTTATTCTGGTCTCATGTTTGTGGTCTCATCGCAATGCTGAGCTTTGTCGTGGTGAAAATACGTGACAATCGATTTTATTTTTCAGTTGTTTTGAATCTGTCTAGTGGTTCTTAAGCTAATCGCGATTCACCTAACGTTTAGCTTACCACTATTGAGTTTAAACCACATTGGAACCATACAACCAGATAATAAACCACATCGGAAATTTTTCGCAGTTCCTAAGTTTGTAGCAATCAACCCGAAAGAGAGTGAGAGGACTCTTATTTTCTTTTTTGTGTATTATTATATTCCGTTCTATATGCATTGCGATTAAAATAGCCTAATAATCCAGTTACAGGGTCTGCCCAGAAAGTAATACCGCCCAGAATAGGTCGTTCAAGGTCAGAGAACAAACTTTTTCAAGTCATATCTTTAAAAAATAGTATTTCTGCATAACTTCACTATTATACTATATAATATGATATAAGATAATAAACAAAATGTAATATATTGTAATATAATGCAAAATAATAATACTATAATATATCTAGATCGTTATATGTAAATGTTTGTGTATGTATGGATATGTAAGTGTGTATGTGTATATGTATCTACTATATGAGTACCTACGTCAGTTAGGCTTCTCCACCCAAGTCAGAAAATAAGTCGTATGCCCAGATACAGGCTATATTCGGTCTAGTTGGGTATGCGCTGAGCATGGTCATGTGAACGTGGGCCGTTGTTTACTTCGCACCATTACTTGGTATGACCATTTTTATGTGTTTTATCATTATGTTTGAAATAAAATAAATAAAATAAATGAATAATGAAACTGACTCCATAAAATTCGTTTATTTGAAGATAATTTTACACACAATTATTTATTTGTTTATTCGCTTAATACTGCTTGGTTTTACTGTTATCAACATTGCAGTAAAAGCAAGGCATTGAAAAGTAAAATGAAAAAATATCACCGTAATTATACAAAAAGAATGACATTTATAATACTAGCTATCATATAGGAATAAATACATTTTCCTGCATTAATACACCGTTGCCAACAATTCTGCCAACAACTGATGCCCGCCAGGAAGTCTTGAACTGAAATGCTCTTCAAAGAGCGCATTACGTTTTTCTGCAGGTTCTCTAGTTTTTAAAATATATGATCTTTCAAGCTGGATTTTACCCGAGGAATTAAAAAGAATTACGGCGGCGATAGATCAGGGCTGTATAGGGATTGGGGCGTGCAGTGTTGCGAAGTTGTGTTTTGCCAGAAACTGAGTCATTGACGTCCTGTCTTTAAAGGCTTTCTGCCAACTAAGCACTTGAGCCTTGGGCAAAGAATTCATCCCATAAACATCTTGTAACAACAGTCTCAGCAGCCGATTCGTACAGTTTTACACAAAACTTTACGACGTATCGCTGCTCGACATGCCAATGCATTCTGAAAAGCTAACGCCACACTTATACACGTATCTGGTTCAGTAGCAATTCGCGCGCTTCAATGACAAGGCCGAATGACTTCCATCAGACTCTGTAGCTGCCAAACCCCATCAGCAGTACCGTCTGCAAATTCTGCCTCTTTGGCCTTCTGCTTGGCTCGAAAAATTCAGTCTCAATACTTTATGGATAGGCCAAACTGGAAAATATAAGAGATCATTCGTTGACCTTCCTTAAAAAGCTGCATCATAATTATTCTTTTCCTATTTTTATTTTTTATTTATTTTATTTATTTAGGTAAGGTAACAGCATGAACTTATAATTAGATACATAATTCTTAAAAAACATGTTCTTTTGCCGATTATAACTTACGCCGCTCGGAATGATGTATAAAATATTTTACAAACTAAATTATGAAACAAAATACATCCGTACATATTTATGAGCTGAGAGAAAACGGATTTATACCGCGCGGAAACAGACGACAGTCTCCCCGACGCGTTTATAGACGGCAAATGTAACTTTGCCGAAAATGTAACCCTCCGGGAAAACAACCAAAAAAACGTCATATAACCGCATTAAAAAATCTATTTCATTCGCGTTTTTTTATCACAGGCTTCTGTTTTTTTTTATATACTTGCTCTATTGACTATTTCTTGTCTTACAAGTATTATTACGTTCATTTACTAATGCAGTTATATATCAATGATCTAATTTAGGAATATCTAAAGTTGTAGAACCAATGACAACCCGCTAAACGTTTCGATTTTTGGGTGGCTGTCCCGTATCGTCTCTTCCGCCACCTACCTGCGACTATCGGGACTTGTGAAACAATAAATTAAATAGCATCCCATGCGCGCCACAGCCCGCGCACAACACAAAAAACGTAAAATTTACGTCCTTATGATAATTTATGTCTTCTTTTCCTTCGATACCGTGCGCGGTAGTTGGGCAGATGGTGGAATGCCATCGGGGATCAGATATGAATATCGATACGTCCTTTTTGTCTTCGTACACTACCTACCTGTGGGCGGCCTTTGAATTGCCACTTTCGGATGTTTGATTGAGGCAAGGTGCTGCGTGGGAGACTGTTCTTCTCCTGTATATAAATGGATGTTGGTATATCTCTCTGCCCCGTCTGACCGATTACCATTAAATTTAGCAGATATATGTATTTTTCGTGGAGAAGGGTGTTATGCTATCGCTAAATAGGAACAATCTACGCATACTGGTAAGGGCGCTCACGGGGCATTGTGGCCTGAACAAACACATGTTCAACCTCAAGCTCAAAGACACAAAAATGTGCAGGTTCTGCCAAGGGGCAGAGGAAACTCCCCAGCACCTCATGTGCGAGTGTGGCCCGCTGATGCGTAAAAGATACAACCACCTGGGTGGTCACTACCTCCAACCTGAGGAGGTAAAACAATCTGGCGCCAAAAGCCTGCTGCGGTTCTTAAATGACACGAGGCTTAGCGCAGAACTATAGTAGGTGGCGAGCACAATAGATCAGCAATGGTCGCAGTGTTACAAGGCTCATAAAGACCTTAGAAAAGCCCCACTCAACAAAAAAAAAAAAAATAAAAAAAATATGCTATCCGCTTTATTGTAACTCACCACTAGATGGCGCTGCAGCGCATCAACTTATATACTGTTAAACCGATCGCCATGAAAATTGATTTGCATAAGTATTTAAGACTGTAAAATATTTTCGCGCTATCTTTTTTGTTGTAACTTGCCACTAGGTTGCGCTGCAGCCATCAAATTCTATATTGTTCAACCGATCGCCATAAAAAATGGTATACGTAGGTATTTGAGCCTGATAATATTTTCCCGCTATCCAGTTTGTTGTAACTCGCCACCAGATGGCTCTGCATCACTCAACTTCTATACCGTTCAACTGATCTCCATGAAAAATGGTACCTATATATTATGTTACCGCTATCCACTTTGTTGTAACTCGTCACTAGATGCCGCTGCAGCACATCAACTACTATATCGTTCAACGGATAGCCACGAAAAATTTATAATTGCGAAATAGGAAGTTGAATAGGACCAATGAGCCGATGTGTCCATTTTGATTAGAGATAGCTGAAGGATCGGTGAGTAACATAGGCTACATTGGTATGGGGGAGGAGAGAGGTAAGATTGGGAGGGGAAAGAAGCGGGTCCCAGGATCGCCGGTAAATATTCCTCTATATAATCAATATCATCATGCTTCTTATTTTTATCGTACCAACACAACTATCGTACATCAAATAACATAGCAATATCTCAAGTGGCATAATCCCCGTGGATCTCATAATGCCTCGATTGGTTTCGCCTCGCGAGTCGATATCAGTCAGGTGCGCCGGGCCGCGTCAAAAGTGGGATTTATTGCTCGAATAAATACGGATCCGTAAAAAAAGCCCAAAGCGACGATGGAAAAAAATTGGGTCCGAATGGCATCGAAGATGGTATGCGACGATACGGGACCGCCACGGATTTGTTAGGTCTCTTCGCGCGCTGCCGACCGAAAATTTGTAATCCGTCAAGATTTTTTGTACGCGCCGCACCCTCGCGGATTGCGGAGCAACAGGTTCTGGAACTGTATCGATTATTAGTAACAAGATTTTAGCCCGTTTACGAGGACATGTGGCACAGTGGTTAGGTCGCCTGATCTTACATTGTAAAGTCTCGGGTTCGCTTTCCGGCTGGGTCATCATTTTTCGTTGGGATAAAATTAACGGAATTGATAAATTCATATTACAATTCATATTATAATAAAAATCAATTGCGGCTGCGGTAGCAAATGATTCGGAATAATTTAAACGTCTTCCAATAGAGCGCCGCGCACCTATTTTTTATTCGATATAGCAAAAAGACCGGATTATTCGAAAAATCGTAGATAAAAAGATAGATAATTAAATTATCTTTAATATGTTGCAGGTTTCATAATAATACGCCAGATAGTATTTGCGTAGTAGTCGTTTTTGTATTCGGTTAGACCAAATTTCACAAATTAATTACACTATGTAATATAAACAAAATCTAAAATATTCAAAGCTAAGAATATTAGGAAAATGTTCTTGTTTAACAGATATTTTTTTCGAATCGTAAGCAGTACTCGTTTAGACGTAATTATCAGTTTAAAGTCATTAATATTCGTTAATAAATTTCTTCATTCGGTCGCCGCGCTGGCCTAAGGCCCGCGATAAAAGCTATGCAATAGCTTAAAATCATATTACAATAAACCGGCCCATTTCGAAATTTCCTAATAAAGAGTACAAACAAACAAAACAAACGAGAACAATTCATTATATTCTGAGCCTAACATACTTGTTTGTTATATATAAACCTCATACTAAATTTTCGACGTAATTTCTTCGGACCGCGATGCACTTAGTACGTAGGTACTTCGATTGGTGAGGCGTCTTATTCGATCAGAGAAGAAAGTTTTGTCACACTTATCAAACCAGGCCTAAACATACTAGTCCCCGTAATGATTGATTTCATCCTAGTCCTCGTAATGCGAGCCACGCAAGTATTTCTTCTGTTTTAGATACAGGAAAATGTAACTTGGTGCCAGGTCTGGTGAATAGGGTGGATGAGGAAGAAACGGAAATCGGCATTGCTTTATAATGTGAATGTTATCTCAGGAGTGTTGTCGTGCAAATGCAACACATCACTCACTGATAACCTTTTACCGCCTCCCAAAAACTCAAATGACAGGTAACACTTGCTAGATGTGCACACTGAAAAAATATAACACGGAAATACGCATGTTTCAACGAAGATTACTTATATAACTCGGACTGTGGTCCAAACGTATGAAATAATATGAAGCGTAAGGGATAGCGCGCACCGGTGACTTTTGACACGGTGACTGTTTCGTCACTCTTATCAAGTCCATATGTTGGAATGTCACCCGGTTGTCGCGTTGTAACATGCGCGCATTTCCAACATATATATGGACTTGATAAGAGTGACGAAACAGTCACCGTGACAAAAGTCACCCGTGCGCGGTATCCCTAACGGTGTTAACGTGACGGTAGTTTCCGTGTGGTTTTCTTTAAATTGTTATCAAACGTGTGCACCGGTAAAGTATTTTTTTAGGATGCCGCTTATGGTTAGGCGCGCGGCGTTGTCGTAGTGATCCATAAGACGCTGCTGTGTGATTTCTTTTTTTCTACTGGTCCAAACACGATATTTTGTAAAGCTGCAAGGAAATCTCGTGCTTTACTATACATGAAAAAAAAATATATACTGTGCGATGCATTCTTTTTGAGCTCTACAACTACATGCTCAGGTCACACGTATTGCATTTATTGCACTGCACTGCACACCAATGCACTGAAACCAAAAAAGGGATAGGCATATTTTATACCTGTGAGAATGACGGAGAGAGGTTGAGTTTACGCGTGACTGTAATGATTCTCGTCGAAGCCAGCCGTTTAACGGTACAGTCAGACGATTACATAACTAATAGATTCGTTTAGTGTTAAGTTGAATTGGGCTGTGATAATTTTTCAGTATATACGTGATTGTCTCAGCGGCCCGTCGTTTCGCGGTACAATCAGAAGAGTAACAAATAAATACGTTTTGTGTTGTATTTTGTCTTCGTGTTCTGTGTTGTGATCGTGCGTTCGACTGTGCTGAATCCCAGGAGGTACAGTAGGTAAATAACTTTATTTTCTATTATTTCTTGTCGTGATCGTCGTTTAATATGCCGTTAAAAACAAAATTGGGAAATAAGACGCTGAAATCCCAGACAAGGGAATTAATATCAAATATTTACCATTTCATGAAAGATGAAGCGAAATTCGGAATAACAATTGAATTGCAAGCGGTCTTAAAAAGGCTTTCTGCTGCTAGTAAAATATCTATCGCGTCAATAAAGGGATATGTAGCGAAAAAGAACGTTTCTTTTAAACTGGACGATGCTATGACACACGCCATAGATAAAATTGAAACAATGTCAACCAGAGACTCCCAATGTTGGACTAATGTTTGTCGTCATGTTATCGATATAGAAAACAAATATAGGCTAACCGAACCGGTGTTAGATAGAATTTTAGACAATCTATCATTTGTAGTAAATACGGGAAGTAGTGATGAAGAAATGAACGCAGTTAATTTAGATGAAAGTAGATCTGAAAACAGTGACAGTGATTTAGAAGGAATATATCCACTTCAATGAATAATACTATGTGTCTTACTGTGTACTGTAAAATTGAGGCACATATAATTATAATAATAGTTTGGACAGTGAAAGGTGATCGTATTGTGTTGTAAGCAGAGTCTATAAAAGTATTGTGTTTGAGATGTACTGTTATAATTGAGGCTCCTAATATAAAAGTGGTAATAGTTTGGAAAGTGAAACATGATTGTTTTGTGTTTTTGTGTCACAATCCTAATGTTATTTTCCACATAATTATATATTACACCGTATTATAAACCAAACTAATTATCGATATTACATCATGGACGGTTATGCATGTAATGCATGTGTTAATCGCTAATGAACTTATAGTACAGTCATTCTCTAAAACAATACTGTTAGGATGGCTAGTCGATTTTGTACGTCGAAATTAAGTTTTTTTTATTTTGTATTCATCACTTCAATATTTATTTATTTTTTTATTTTATTTGATTAAAAAAATTACACCGTTTGTAGTAACAAATGGTTGCGTCGCTCCTAACTAGGCATAGCCGATCTATTTTGAATATTTATATTTTATTTTGAAATTACTTGTTTTCTGCCTGCCTTTTTTCTTTCTGTTTCATGTCTTCAATTCACGGGGACATCGATGAAGTAAATACATGGACCGGGGACATGAAATATTTTTGAATTATTGATTATATATAAATTATGGACAATAATAGTACCAAAAAAGTGGTCACTGGTTTTCTTTGGCGGTTCTTTCCAGTGGAATCTTACTTGTAGAACTCGCCGGAAAAAATAGGAAAAAGTACAATTACTGTCTTTTGACGTTCAGTATGTGTATATTATGTATTTACATTGAATAAAAATATTTGAAATTGAATTTGAATTTGTTAATTAGACTATAAAAGCCAATTTTAAATTTTCAATACATCATCACGATATCAAATATTCTGTCGTTGGCTGTACATGCCTTGGTTTTAAGGAAGACGGCGAAGTCCGTTACATATAGCGGCTCTAGTCTAGCACGAGGCCATTTGATTTTCTTTCTCATGTGCAGTTTTGACGAGGTTGTGTTTAATCTGTGTAAGCATTTTTGAGACTGTGGTCGAGAGCTCAAAAAGAATGCATCGCACTATACCGTAGGTATACATCGTTTTATTGTTTTAATTTTCAAAATGTATCTAAATACAAAGATTGGAAGAGGTTTGCCCACGGTTAAATTATCTTTTTTATTTTTTTCATTTTTAATAAATCAGATTTTTTTAATGATTTGTTACATCTCTTGTAAAGTAGCAAGAAAACAAATAGGATAGTTAGTAATGGCAGCGAATGAATTTATTACTTAACCTATATATTTTATTAACCGATGTTTGTAAGCATTGCGAATATTTATTTATTTATTTATTTCCCAAAACATAATTAACCTTACAGATGATTCCAAATCGTTAATTATTTTTCTAGGCTATCATTCTACATTATAACTATTATTCTACTATAGACTATTGTTATAATTCTACTGTTAATAATATTATTATTACTCTACTCCATTACTATTACTATCATTATTATTCTAATATATAAATCATTATTCTAGACTATAGCAAACGAGACGGAGACATCCGTTAGAGCGTAATATTAAACGATTATACTTACATATGTATATCTAATGTTTATCTAACCTTTCTTATTATACTAGTTACTCCTTTTTAACAATTTTAATACTACATATTTATCTAATTACTTGATTGCTAAGAAATGCCATTACCATACTTTGCAGTTGTGCTAAGTTCACCGTCCAAATATCCAATTCTGGCTCAGTCGAACATAGTGCATAGTGCAATATGGTGGGGATAAGAGCAATTCTTTAAGAGGAACAATGAAACAAATTTCACGAAAGATACTTGAAAATTTTGATAATGATCACATTGACATACCTACTTTAATACACATTTACAATACAAATTTAAAGTTAGTCTAAATCCAAACAACAATACTCATTCAAACTGATTTTAGGAGACTTTTCTACGTGCCGGTGATCACTGGTTGAAGAGTGGTTTTAACTTGGCTTCTAAATAAATCTAGGAAAAACTGCGAGGAATCAATAAAGGATCTTGTGTAAACATAACCCTACTAATGTATATTTACAAACTTTCGGCTATAATATGTACGTCGATTCTTAAAAACTCTACTCAAATTTCATATTTAAAAAAATAGGATTCAAAATTGCCATGTTTCTTATACAATATATTATCAAGTTCTGTACATGGTGTTTACATTTATTTCTGGTGTTTTTGTCATGAATATCGGAAAAATTTATATTTTTATCTAATATCAACGCCGAGTCGCCCGAGGCTAGCCGTGAAACGAACCGCTCTGCTTTTGGCGTCGCAATGGGACCCATTCAGGGTCGATGGCCGCCCGAGAGACGGCTTTCATCGATTTTATAAAATTCAGATGAAATAAGTTTTGGCTACTTGCCGGGAAAGTCTTAGGGTGACACAACCGTTTTTTTGTATTCATATTCTCGTAACAGATAATACTTGCCCTCTCGACAGGAACTAACACACGATATTAGTACCACCTCAACACAGGTTATTCCCTAGTGAAGTGGTAAACCATTATTATGTCAAAGAGGTGTCTTCCCTTTCCGAGCTATGTCTATAATGGGCCTGATTGCGTTTCTTTGTGAATTAAAACTAAAATTAACCCAAGCGAACGAGACAGAGAAATACATTAGAGGATCGTCGTAGAATGATCGTCGATAAATACTACCTGCCGAACTTATACTCGTCCGAATAAATTCGAGCATATTTTGTGCGGTTTAAGATTTGACCTTGGCGGGCAGTTTTAATGCGAAAAAGTGACAACCGGTCATCTCACACTTTGCTCTAGCGTATTGCTCTGTCTCGTTCACACGGACTAATTTCCGATTTTAGTTGACGAAGAAACGCAATCGAGCCCAATATATTTTACTAATTGAAAATGTTTTTTTATTATTTATGTAGCTTGTGTATTGAATTAATGGATCAATAAACTTAACTTCAGCCAAATTTTCGTAACGACCCTTCGTTATTCCTAATTTCCCTTCGTCTACGTAACGACCAAATTGGATGCACATCAGAACACCGTTGACTACGTAACGACCAATATTGGCGGCTTGCTCCCGGAGCGCACATTAATATTATTTTCTACTTCGAACGCATCTTAAAATCCATACCAAATATCTCATTATTACCATAGATACATAGACGGCAGCTAGAATAATTTCGCGCGTCATTTCACGGATATTTCTGGTAAAATTCCATAGTCAAAGATCGTCACTTTTTTTTTCCGAGAAATCATAATTTTTTTATTGGTCTTTATCAGCTAATATCAAAATATTTTTGTATGTAAATTAGCAAAACCAAATATTATCTTCGATAGAGAATCTAATAAATATCATATTAATATTTACAATTTCTAAGGCTTCGTATTTTTCCGTAAGACAAGTACAAGTTAGAAATGCCGAGTTTTTTTCACTTTTTCGAATTTATCATATTTATTCATAATCAATCTAATTGTTTTACAAAATGACGTTTCAATATTCTATATACGAAATTTCAATGTAATCATTGCACAGTTATTCTTTTAATGATTGCTATAGTAGTTCCATAGTTATAGTACTTTTTGTCGAGCGCGGCGATATTGCAAGAAATTCCAATAGATTGCCGCGGTCTGCCATGAAATTATTTATTTATTTATTTATTTAACAGGGAAAACATACATCGCTACAAAAAAATATTACAATTACATTATATACAATATTTCTGGCCGATGACATGCTTTCAACAATAGTTTTAGTTAGTTAAGTCTCCAATACGCACAGTGCATTCTGTGGGGGTTGGGAGGGGAAAAGGAAAGGAAAAGGAAGGAATGGGTTAGATTTTAAGTAATAATGTGCAGTACAAAAAATAAGAAAAATTTTAAAAATTTTAAAATTAAGAAAAATAAGAAAAAATTACTCCATCATATAAACCTATCATATACAGTTAAAGAACATTAGTATCGTCATGCCGCTAGTAGTATCGTCATTGATTTCAAGTAATTTCGTATCATTTAAAATCAAATTTCACAAAAGCCATTAGAGGACATAAGTATGCGACAATGCGTCCAAAATAAGGTCCCCCATAAAGCAGCAATAAAAAGGACAAGACCCAGAAACAAATGGGGGACAAGCAGGAATCCGATAAATGTAATTTGTAACCTTCACGTGAACAAGCCGGTGTCAATACAAAATGCCATTATGCGGTGTTTGATTACCCCCAGCGGAGAGCAGACGCAGTAAGCCTCAATAAAATAAATATATTTTTCAAGGCTTAGCACGTTTTTAAATTGAGGGACTTTTATTGCGATATACTGCGCTATATTGCAAAATACTGCGCCGCAACTTTTTGGTCGATTTTGTAGATAAATTAACAATATCGATTTTTCACGAATTCCATATTGTTACCTAATAATTAAACTTGTTGGTCATGGATATTATGTATTTATGTAATATACTCGTATATGGGGGTCAGCCAAAATGGCTACGCGCGGATCTGTCAAACGATACAAAATGCCTATAAGCATTGTTGCCGCCAGATTGGTTAATATTGCGGTGTAGTAGAGCGTATAGTGGTAGCACCTTTCAGGTTACTTCAGACGGCTCTGGTTACGGAGGGTGGAGAACCACGCTGATCCACAGGCGTTCTACAAATCTCTCACCAGTGGCTCCAAGTAGCTGTTGTACACACAGCAGCCACACCGCGGTAAACCACGTCGGCTCGTGGGCTATACCTGGTCGAGGGGGGCCTGCTCGCATCGGTGGACAGCTCTGATTGCGAATACCTCCTGCATAGTGTACGAAGACTGGCCCGTCGAAGAAGGCAACTCGACAGCTTATAAGCGACGGATGTTGTCGGAAGCGGCGGCACAGCACGGCATCGTGGAAGGCCTAGGGCCTCCGGTTGAGGGCTAAAAACCGGCGGCCAGAAACTGCATCCCTCTTTCCTCTAATCGTGGCGGATCTCCGCTCCATTGGCTCACGGATTGCAGAGACGAGAGAGTGAGTCTGCACCAGCGCAACCGCTTACTCACTGTAAACTATTCACGCGCAGATGACCTCTAGTTTTTGAACATCGGACCGGACTTGTAAGAAGTCCTGTCAACCAAGAGGTCGCCGTCGTCGGATCACGATGAGGAGGACATCAATATCTCAATATCTCGAAATGGCTTTTTCGACAATTTAATACTACTTAAAGAAAATTATTAAAACCTTAGTTGCTGTTATGTAATGCCATCAAAAAGACTTAAATAATGTAAACGGTTTTTTGAAAATCAAACTACGTATTCACTAAATTTGTTTATGCTGTTTTTTCTGTATTCTTAAGGAAAAAATAACAGGCGTTCATGGTATTCAATTCTTTATTTATTAATAACGAATGATGATTATGAGATTACAGAAACAACAGCAAAAACAAATGTCATTATTCAATAGTTACTGGCTTATTCAATAGTTACCATATTTGGTAACTATTGTCTAAGCTAGCTGTCTTAGTGTCCGAGATATTCATACGTGTATGTTAGTGTAGATAATCTCTTAGTTTCGAGGAGTCTTTAAAGACATAAAGTAGGTTGCTGAGAGAAGTCACTTTAGTGTGTTACGAATATGGTTGAAGGGGAATACTACAAAGACCAAGTACACTATAGTCAGTAAAGTGCATTGAAACTACCATCTACAACTGCTTACAGAATTAGACTGGAGAAGGCTGAGCGTAACGTTTACCTCGACTGGAATTTAAACGACAACTGTGATATGAAAAAGGACATTAAAACTAATGTCGAAAATCTAGTGTAACTTTCTCTAATTTAAAGAAATCATTAAGTGGCAGAAACATCAGCCTTAACCCGAAGATCCATTTTATTAGACGTTACGTATTTTGTATGTAACCAAAAAACACATTGTCTGAAAAAAACTTGTGAGATTTTGAGACGTGGGTCGATAACCTAGGTTGAAAAAGTCAGGAGTAAAAATGTCTTACAGATTTGGATCAAAAAATCTTACGAGAAGAATAAATCCTAGTGATAGAAGGTAAAGACATTGTGTCTCTATCTGTCTTTAATTACACAACTTAATGGCCTACCAAATAGTTTACATATTGATACTTTGTTTTTCGTAAATCGTCAGTTAATCTAACACATAAGCAATAACTAATTTAGCTTGCGGTGTACACTTAAGATATTATACTCTATCAAGAAATAATGTTAAATATTAGTAATAATAAATGCATTTCTTAGAGTATTGCTTGTGTATTATTTATAATAAATAAAAAATATATTTACGGTCAATTTTCAATGTCACATGGAGGTAAGGCACACGGACGCGAACATGTCGTACCTACCCTTGATAATAGGCAGAGAAAGGATCTTCTGTATTAAAAACCTAAGGAAAAGATAGGTACGATTATCATCGATCGTCGACCAAAGACTATAGAAGTAAAGCAAATGCATTGTAAATAAGATGTTAAATTAAATAAATAAAGGAAGAAAACCAAACATTTTGTTTATGGCTTACAACGCTCTGGCCGCAAATCGTCCTCTCCGCGAGATCCTGCGACTGCGCATGCACTGGAAAATATAGTCATTTGTTATTTTTATGGATGTGAGGATTGATGGTCGGGTCCAGATAGTGTTTGAATATGTCCGCGCGCGGATTTATCGTCGTCACGTCTGCGCCGATCGCTGGTTCGGCTCGCGTCGGCATCTCTCGCCACTTCTCGGAGGCGGACCAGATGCTTATCGGGGGCATTTACGTTGCGCTGCCTGGGACTCTGTTCGGTGGAAGTTCACGTTCGCGTGGTCGCAGAGGGGTTACCTCATAACATTGCCGTTTCGAATAGGGGTTCGAATAGTTAGGTTAGGTTGGGCCACGATAGTCATTTTGTCTTGTTGTTCGGCCCAATTCGTAGCTTAGCTCCAATCCGGTAAAATTATTGAAGAGACGAACCATCCCGGATGGCCTAAGTAAACTCTGCCTGCACTTGTATCTTGCATGTGCAGAGTATATCTGCAGTGAGCTGTGGGAATTCGCTCAGGCGGGCCCTGGGTACACATCCCTCCCTCCGTGAGGATCATTGGATTCGGCGAATGACCAGGGGTTTTGTAAAATATGTTTCCCAAGAAAGCGGGGGAGATGTAGACCTGCTGTCACCTATCCTTAGAATTGATCTGAAGATTCTAAATAGGGAGAAAAGGGGGTCCATTGGCATGTCAGTGCCCTCGCTGTTTGAGGACAGCCTCTGTTGGGCTTTGGATTTGTTTTTTGGATTTGGGATTTGTTTCATCCCTTCGAATCATTGTAACCAATCTCAGGATGAGTTCCCATAACAAGATGGTAACAGTAGTTATATTAACCTGAGATTTAGGGATTCTCGTAGCGACTGTCAAACTAAGCTGTTCCGAGTAGTGAGGGGTTTATGTATTTAATGGCTCCATACAGATTGGGCCGCGTAGCTCACTTATATGGTTGCTCAAGGAAGACAACTAATGGAATTGTACCATACCATTCACAGTATAAGTTGTATTATACAATCCATACTAGCAAAATAGCAATATACAATAATCAGCCGATTCCTTAACCGAATTGTATGGTTAAGAATCTGGTTCCCGACTGGAAGCCATCTGGCAATGAAAGAATTTCCTCGGACAAGACCTTGGCAGTGCAAGCCAAGGTCTTGTATTTGGAGGATTACCAATGGATACTCGAAATTCTGAGACTTGAAAAAAATGGCTAATGTGTCACCTGGCCCCGGTGACAAAAGCGGGTATAGGGCGCCACAGGCTGTAATTGATGGCACTAGGCAACCTAGGCACTAGAGGACTGAGGGACCTAATTGACGGCACTAGGCAACCAGACTAGACCCAGCCCTGCGCAACCTCGAGCTGTGTCTAGTCTGGTGGATGGAAAATTATTTTGAAAACTAGTAAGCACTGAGGGAGGGAGCACCCCTGGTTTCCAGTTTTCCGTGCTGCTTTAAAGGTACATCTTTGCTGGGAAATAGTGTGACTGGACGGTAAATTGTCTTCGTTTCGAGGTCCTCCCGAATCATTTCAGGGTGACAGGACGACAGATGTTTGTAACATCCTGAGATGGCGGATTCGCCAGCAGCAATGTCAATTTTGTTTCGAATAGTCAAATAGTGCGATTAATTTCACCGAATGGGGCATTCGATTTCCAGCATTGCATTTTAATTACATGGGGCATTTGATAAAATGTAACAACGTCCACGGAGAATGTAATGGAAACAAAAACTTGTTTTTTAGCTATAAATTGCAATGTCGTCCCATTGATTCCTGATCCTTTCAGTCTAGATCCCTTTACGGGTAGTTTCCTTGTGAAAAATCAATTCTCCTGGTATATCTTTTGTTCCAATCTATAGAAGTAAACATCGAGTTTTGAGCGACGACAGAAAGCACACGTCCTCATATTACATAGGATGTGCAGCTTATATCACATTATCATGTGTATTTGTCGATGTCGTTACACAGTTCATGACGAGTTTTACTAAATCGCAGACTAGTTTGAATGTTTGACAAATTATCTGTCCAAGATTCGATCGCGCATAACTTTTGATTTTTAAACGTTTCGATCACTTTACACAACGAACACTTTGTTGTGATCGCAGCTAATTGCCCTTCGTGGTTCCCTGAAGGCAGTTATGCCCTGAAGAAGCCAGATCTGTGCGGACGATTACGTGAAAATATGATGTTTTCTTTGTCGCTGGTGTTAATAGCAGCGGATCGGCCCTCTGCTCGTGCTCGCAAGCTCGTAAAATCATGTTACACTCTTCGGCTCAGGTCGTTGTAGATCATGTGAGAATTGTTCCTCTTATTTGCCCTTTGAGACTCAGCGGAGCCTCTCAGAGGTTTAAGTAATAAAAAAGAAAAACAATTGAGGGTCCTTTATCTTACGTTATTACTATAACCTCTTTATATTCGGCGTACCACCAGTCACGGCCCAGTGGCATAGCGCCTGGCTGTAACTTCCTAGTTCGATTCCTGGGGGATGATTCTTGACAAAATTACCATGCTAAATTCGTCTATGGTCCATTTGATTTATATGTACCTTAGACAAATTTAATAAATAAGTAGTAGGTATGCATTATATGTCAAGAGTTATTTTAGGGATTAATCGTGTTGAAAAATAAAATAAAGAAACTAAAATATTATCAGTAAAACTACTATTAAAATAAAAATAAGAATAATAATAAAATACAATTAAATATAAAATTTGTAGCGATAGCCAGTAAACATAGAAAAATAGCATAGAGGTAATAATAAAAAAATAAAAAAGCCAGTAATAAGAAGCAGTAATTAAAATACTCAGGTTGCTAGTCAATAAATAATACAGAAAAAAAGGACAATAATAATGATAGAAGCAACAAATAAAAAGAGATGATTTAGTTATCAGGTTAAATATGAGGAGGCGTTTAATGGAGAATGACGGCACTTCAATCTCATGTCTTGCAAATTCCAACGGTAGTTGCATAATTTGAATATAAGCATTTTTCTATTGGTGGTCGTCTTTTAATTCAATTGAAATTCATTTGAAAATTTTGGGCGGTATGTATGAAAAATGTCTTTGACCAAACAAATTGTCATAATAACCAGGGGTGTTTAGATAACTATTTTTCGTTGGGATAAAATGAACAGAATTGCATTCGAATTCTGTAGATCAAATGCAATTAAAAGAAATACACTTACACACATGTACACACACATTCACACACACATACATACATACAATTTATCCTATGGTAGATTGTAAGAAAATGTTGTTATGCAAAACATCCGCCCATTGCTGAAATGTTCACAATAAAGTGTATTAAAATATTAGACATTTCAAGAAGAAAGAAAGCAGGAAATGACTCGTGCATCAGGAGACCAGAAACAAGAAAGGAGTATTTGCTGTCATTTCGACAATTTATTAGTAGGTTTATAGTAGATTTGAAAGCTTCTATTTTCTTTCGAATTAAATATTGAATTATTTATTTAAAATATTAATAATAAGAACATTTAGCCAGGTAATGTAACCCAATGTAAACCATTAGATTGATGATGATGATGATAGATGTTCAATACTGCAACAAATGCAATAACAATACAACCCAATTCTACTCCAATAGATAGACATTCCTACATTTGGATGAGTCGTTGCGTCTCGCATTCTCAAAAGTGAGGATAGACAATCAACTCTCATGATAGTTATATATAAATTAATAGAATTACTGTTTAATCTTTATTTATATCTATATACATATACACATACCATCGTCTAACTCCTTCTTCCTAATCACTTCCAATTCCCTACCTCTACCATCGGTTTTCTATTTTAATTTTCTATTTAACATGTACTTAGTTTATTTTACAATTAATTTTTAAGTGTAATATGCCGAAATCCAAATGTGTAATATGCGGAAATCTGGTAATTTCATAGGAAACGATTATCGGCGTAATGTTTTTCTCTTTTTCTACATTATGTTTATGCACACGTATGTCAATTGTATGCGCTGTATGTTTCCAGAAATAAAATAAAATAAATAAATAAATAAATGAGGATCATCAATTATTATAAAATACCATTATCTCATGAACTTTTGAAGTAATGGGTGATTGATCAGCCAACAAAAAAAACTTGCATAAAAATGTATCACCGTGTACATGCTTGGAATCAAGGACGAATCCCGGGGTGGGGAGGGGGAGCACATAGGGGTCGCATCACCCCCCCCCCCCGATTTTTTTTAGTAAAAAGTAAAGTCGAGAAAAAATTGAGAGTCAGGGAGAATCATTGACCTATTGTCAGGTACGTATCCGGGGAGGGGGGGGGGGTAGTTGGAATTTAACCCGTGAAAAAATCCGCTGTATTTTCGTTTCATTATACTGGCAATTTCTTGTTTAGTGGGTGCCGTGCACGTTGTTTCAATAAATGCCCCCCCTCCGAAACTAAAGTCTGCTTGGAATGAGACGTATTCATTTCGAAATAATTGTATACCATGTGTCCTTCTTCTTTCGGTGCTGTTGCATCTCAAAGTTGTAGAATGTAATTTTTTAAATGCCATTCTGTATACTTCGATTTTAGCATTTTTAGTTTGTTATGAAATATTTCAGTCGTCTGCCTTCCGCAGCGATTTTAGTTTATTTTGTGTTGTTTTGGGTTGCTATTATTTGAGCGAGCAAAGCTTCTTCTTACAGTACATTTACAGTAAACGAACGTAGAGCTAGAGCAAAAGCATTCTGCTTTTGTTCTTGCTCTTCTGTACTGTCTGCTCTTGCTCTACTGTCTTTACTGCTCTTAAGTAAAAAGAAAAAGACACGAAAAGAGCGCCGTTGGTGAATGACAGGTCTAGTGGATAGCAGACCCAGAGTGCAACATGTAGAGCAGAGCAAAGGCAACTTTGCTCCCGATATGATTATATTAATTAAAGACATACAACGTTCGTCCAATCCATTTTGAAAACACGATTGCAAAGTTTTGGCACGTAGAATGCTAGAACGCTTTGAAGAGACCGCCTAGTCGAGCGAGCGCATCTGAACACCAACGTATGCTCGTACTAGTTCTAGTTCGCCTGCTCTAGCATCATTTACACTAAACGAATGACCAATTGTTTGTTTTATAGAGCATTCTATATCGATATTTGTATATTCGCATTCTATCACGATATTTGTATCATCGCGCATTTAAATAAAATTCAACTGCATATGGAATGACACGAAAAACCCAATCAAATCACTATTCCTGGATGCGTTCAGTTGACTTCGATATCGAAGTCGCGGGGCTTAAAGGGTTAACCTAAATCACAAACTAAAAATTAATATGTTCAAAAACATAGCCTTGTGGGACCCCATACATAGACGAAAACTTTGCAAATTATAATCATCTTTTAAACCGGGTCACAAAACGAACCGACTCCTTCGAACGAATCAGCGGTGATTCGTTCGTTTTTAATTATGATTTATATCGTACGTGTGGGTGACGCAGTCGATTGTTCCGAAAATTGCTGTCACATTTAAATATTGTTCCCTCCTGAACGGAACTTATTATTCGTTAAAACCTTTGTCGAGGGTGTTCCAGACATACGTCGCACGCACACACTTGCATGCTCTAACATTATATTGTTACATTTGCGATTCGGAATATTAAGTAATTCAATGCTTGATTCAAAAGGAAAAGTTATATTTTAGCAGTTAACTTACATACATAATAATAGTAATAATAAAGTTTGATTTTTAAAAAATAACTGAAACAGAGAAAAATAAACAAAACTGAAAATCACGAACCCAAAAATGTTCAAAAACTTTATTAAAAATTTCCCAAACTTGAAATCAAATGCTTTATATTTAAATAATATTTTTTTTCACAACGTTAAAAAAAAATACATATTTTATGGTAATTTTTCACGAAGCCCTTGCGATTTTTTTTGGACTATATATAGTTTTGCATTACAGCGTATAAAGTCTTATATTTCCATCTTACAAAAAAGAGCAGTAAGATCAATTAGAGAAATACGCGTGTGGGAATCTTGTAAACCCGTTTTTAGCGATCTAAACATTCCTACTGTATATATGATATCCTCGTACATTAATCCCTATGCAAACTTCACAAAAATAATTGAAGTTACTCGCGCTGACATACATAAGCATAGCACAAGGAATAAGTTACACTTTGTCTCAATCACGAAGCTATAAACTTATATTATAAACAAACGAATCAATACAGACATATTATATTTTACTAGCTGACCCGTGCCCACTTCGTTGGGCGATAAAACTTTTTACCTGTGATGAAATTATGAGTGTGGTTCGGTTAGTACTGAGTGCTATGATTTATTTCCTTACTGCCAAAATAATGGTTTTATTTTTACTGCATATGTATGTATGTATTTGCATGCCAATTTGACTAAAATACCGTTATTTTTGAGTGTCTTCTTTTGAGTGTCTTCTTGTGAGTGTCTTATTTGTGAGCGTATTATCTCTTTATCTATTTATGCAGTAAAAGGGAAATTATATGCAGTAAAATGGAAAAGTCTTTTGTTTTAAACACTATAGGTATATTTACTTATTTTGATAAGAATTCATAATTGTTGATAATATAACCAATAAACATTTAAACGATTTAAATTATTTTTTAAATATAAAATACTACTTTTTTTGACTTAAATATAAAAGTTAGACGTATGCTGTCGAGGACTTTTTTGGAGGCATTATCAAGCTCTACAACTTTTCTCTCGAATTTAATCATACATCTCTCATCGTTAAGGCAGCGTTAGTTAGTTTTCGTTCGACCGTTTATTCTCCGACTTACTTTGCAAATCCGACTACCACGCAAAAGGCTTTCATTTTTCGGATAAAAATATAACCTATGACACTCACAAATAGCGTTGCTTTCTATTGGTAAAATAATTTTCGAAATCGGTTCAATAGATCCAGAGATTACTTCCTACAACTTCACAAACGTTACCTCTTTATAATACTAGTATAGATAAGCTACCAGATATTATTAAAAATATATACAATGTGAACACTTTAGTATAAATATTTAAAAATACTTACTGGAAAAATATTTGCATAGTTTAAAAGAAATTTGATTATATAATCAAGGACTGTTTCCATCTATATTTCCATCTATTTTTTACACGACTCCATAAAAGGAGTGTGATGGGTTCAGGATTCATTTATGTTTGCTTTCCGTTTCTTAATTCCACCATAACTTGTAAACGCTTGAACCGATTTAGAAAAGCGTGATATGGTTATATCACGCGTCCTATGGTTATATCAGAAGGTTGCGTGTTCATATCACGTCGGGGACACCACTGTCAGGGTCCACCCCTCACTACACTCCAAGTTGTGCGGTGTGAGGTGGTGGTATCAACTTACGAGTTGTCTCCGTATTGAAAGGCGGTTTTGAATGAAGTAGAAGGTATTTATTGATTGAAAGTTTGATATTGCCAGTTATAACGCTTCCCGAGTGTACTGATGCGCGACTGCGGTAACCAGGATATATGGATGAGAATCGTATGTGTGCTCTTAGTATCTTGTACTGGGCACGGCTCGAGTCTGTGGGATTGCAGACTGATGCTTCGTGACTGGGAAAGATAAGGAAAGGCAACCAAGGAGCCGGATTCGTTGACGCACCTCGTGAGAGGGATACCGAATATGCCGTCGCAACCTTGGGGGAAGGTGATCACTCGTGAAATGATACTTTAGTTGCTTTATCGCCGGTTTATATAGGCCGGTAAATGATGCAATCCGAAATATTCCGATTAAAAGTATTGTTTCATCATGCTGATTCATCGCTTCACGGGTTAAAATAATAGCTGAATTGTGTCAGTGTATTTCACTGGAAATCGATGCATTTGTTGATCGCATGTAATGGTACTTAAGGGCCATTACAGAACCATTAGGTTAGGTATCCCGAGTGTTATACGGTAACTTAACTGTACAAATATTAAGTAAGAAGTTGTCTAAATGTCTGATTGAATACATTCCGAAATTCCACATCTATCTAAACGTATAAATATATAAATTATAAATATTTCATAAAAAAACAGTATTTAAAAAACTTAAAAATACAATATTTCCTTTTATGTAACGGCGGTCGTGTTTTTACTCTTTTTAATATATTCACTATTGTGTTGAACTGCCACTAATTTATCTATGGTTTCATGGTTTGATATTTTGACGAGTTTCATTTATTGATGTTTGATTATTTAAATTTCTACTCGGATTGACATTTTATTTTACTATTTTATTTATTTCATTATTTTCTTGTATTAATTTGATGTTTTACATCACCTTTTCCTCTATATGTATTGCGACCTAACGCTCTGCGATGGAAATTAAGAAAATTTTACGGACACAATTTATTTTATTTTATTTAAGGATTAATTACTATAACACATTGATTTTGCTTACAAAAATATCAGAAACCGAATGGCAAAACCTTAACCTTCTCTCACTCAAGTGGGACAAGCCCGTTCTAGGGTGGACAGGACTCTAATATTATAATAAATTATGTAAAAGTTTGAGTAACAAGCTAATGAAACTAAATTACCCTAAAAGGTGGTCCTCAAAAAAAAAACATTATAATAAATAAAACGCCATTTCCTTATATAATCGCCATTAAAGGGCTAACTAACTACTTAATTCCAAGGCTTTATAATAATAATATAGAAATTACGATACAAAATTTAGTTGACATGGTAGCATTTAAAAAGCAATAAAAAAGTGATTGTTAAAAGACCACTCTATGACAAAACGGAATTAAACAGCATTTTTGATTAGGTAAAATAAAAAACTAAAAAACAAATACTTAGATTTTTAAAATAAATATAATAGACGTATATGCGAGGTTTAAGACTAGAGGTATTTCAATTTAATTTATTTGTGTTCTTTTTGTGTATATTAGTATTTTATATTAGTATGTATATTTATTTTGAATATGTATTCGTTGTATTTATGTATTACTATATATTGGTGTTGGGTTTAATAATATTTTCTTACTACTATTTTTTTTGTATGTTGGTATAACTCTTTGTGTGTGTGTATTTGTATTATGCAAGAATGAACGTTTTGAACTTTATTCCAATAATATTGATATAACCGAACGTCATACCTGTCAGCTCGCAATATGCTAAGTTAAATATCAGCATCCCTAGATACGGGTGTTTTTGCTCAGTTAGGTACCTATGCGATGAGCCAACGGCTATGGGATCAACTTGCTTTTCCTGCACGTTTTATTGTACTGTATACCGAATAGCATAGCCATTCGTCTGTAAATCATGTTGTTTAAAATAAATAAATATGTAAATAAATCATATTTTAGTAAGGTGTTTATTTTTTTTATTTTTTTTTAATAGCAAAAACTTACAGATATTAAATATATGATACTAGTATCTTAAACACATATTTAAATGAAACAAATTTATTATCCTATGAAAAGTTTGCAATGCTTGCATTACACATTAACTTAGAAATAACATGAACACGTTGATAGTAAATAGAAAAAAATCTGTTGTGTCACCCCAAGACTTTCCTGACTAGTATCCGGGGAGCGTAGTGAGCGTAGTTTTTAGACATAGCGTAAGTAGCTTTCCTGTACGTTTTTAGACAGATTAAGCGTCTGGGCGCTATCGCGGAAACAATTTTTTCGCCGGGAACCCCAAATTTGTATGGGAGGTACCACAACCGTAGGGCGTAGGGACTCCAAAAACTAATGGGTTCCTCCGACGGTTAACAGAAGCTTATATACCAAATTTC
The DNA here is from genome assembly GCA_944548615.1 of Micropterix aruncella. Classification (NCBI taxonomy): domain Eukaryota; kingdom Metazoa; phylum Arthropoda; class Insecta; order Lepidoptera; family Micropterigidae; genus Micropterix; species Micropterix aruncella. The sequence continues at coordinate 4,498,634 of OX155969.1, forward strand.
AGCTCAATCCGATTAAGCGTCTGGGCGCTATCGTGGAAGAATACATACATACAGACATACAGACATACAGACATACAGACATACATACAGACAGAGATCGGTCTGGAAATAGTCTCAATCGTCTCAGGGAGTCTCAAAATATATATTCCCATCTTCATCTCAAAATTTTTTTTTAGCGCGATCACAATACTTTCCTTTCCGATAGGTCGTCAGGAAAGTAAAAATATAATGAAGCTAATAATAATATAAGGCTAAGAAAAGAGATAATTAAATAAGTTGTTAATAAGGTTATTTGGATAGAGCAGAAGAGAAGTATGAGTAATTGGATAATAATATTTATTATATATATTTTTATATAATACAATAGTATCTTATAATATAATAATCATATAATACAGTACATTAGGATGGCAGTTAGCGAAATTTTAAAAACTAGAAGATAGGCTAGGTTTGATCGAATCTTTTATTATATTTATGGAATCATAAAATACATCTAATCCTTTACACGATTTATCAAAAACGTGACACATTCTGTAAGGGGTCTATTCGATCCGATGTTGTTATTGCAAGCGACAACCGAAAATGTTTGAGAGCTTCTCGATATAATATTAATTAATTTAGTGTTCATATAATAATAATTTCTAGGTAAATTTCTTATAATAAATTGATTATGATTATGAATGTACTTGCAACAGTGAAACTAGAGAAGCCAATAGAAAGGGTATATTATGACATATATGATTTAACAATCTCCCGCAGGTTTCACGGGAATCGGCACGTATCGCAGGCACATTGTCTTATATCCGAAATAATATCAATGTTAAATGAGGGTCAATTTTTATGACGGTCATAAAAATCGGTCGGTTCTGTCGTTGGCGCTGCGCTGGCTGGTGCATCTTGGTCCCTGATTGTGATCAGATACAGGGGCCTCGGCTTGAGAAGCGCCCATCTCCCCCAGGTTCCCCGAACTAAGGTAATAAGATTACCATTAATGGCTTATAAAAATTGATTCCGTCAAAGGCATTGGTACACCAATTTACGAATACTACTCATCTAACACGTTTGGGGGTTACCTGCTACTATGACTACACTGCTATACAACTATTACAAAACATTAGCGTGCAAAACTGCCGAGCAATGCATCGTAAGATATATAGGATTACTGGTAACTCGACGTATTCCTGGCAGGACGTGTTATGGGAGCCAAAATGCAACAATTTTAACCCCCATATATGGCCAAAAATCAAGTATTCGGGAATTTTCAATTTTAAAGTTTAGTGTGGTTCTTTAGTACTTTTTATGATTTTGTTAGCTTAGCTAAAATATCAGTTAAAAAAAATAAGGTCAGATCCATTCAATGAGTAGTTTTTTTTATAATTAGGCTTACATGTCAAATTCTGGGTTGCTGACGTAAAATATTTTACGCCTAAAATAATTTGTATGCTTAGTGTCCTAGTGATTTTTTGAGCTAGACTTTATTTTTAAAAAATAACATGCACATTAAAATAAAAAAAAATAATGATGCGGCTCGTAGATACTGTAGTTGTTTAGCACATTTTATGATTTTGTTACCTTAGACAAACATCCAAGAAATAATCAAAACTTATTTATTGGATAGTTTTTTTTTATAATTTAGGCTAGAATGACAAATTTTGGGTCACTTACGAATAAACCCAGAATTATACATTAGGTCCAAATTATTAAAAAACTACCTATATGAATGGATTTTACTTTTTCCTCAAGTGATACTTTAGCTAAGCTAACAAAATTATAAAAAGTACTAAACTTGAGCCACAAAATATCCTGTTAATTTTATTTACAATCGCGTATTAAAAAAATATATGATGTTCAATAAACCACTAAGATAATAAGCATACAAAAATAAAAAATAACGCTCATTTAATTAGTTAACAAAATATGTTTTAATACTTGTGTAATTATTTGTAGTTCTAAACAAAAGGTGTGTTTTACTGATTACAGGTAGAGCGCCCCTAATTAAGGTCGTCTTTGTTCCTAAAAAAAACATAACTGGTAAAAAGTATACACAAAATTTCTTTTTTTTAATATTTGTTTTATTTAATTTTTTTTCCGGAAAACCTACAGCGTTTTATACTAAATGCTAACACATATTATACGAATCTAAGATCAATTAAAAGTTTTCACATTTAAACTAAATCTTTTGTTACAACGCAAGGAACTATGGAAAAAATGCAGGTTTAAGTAAGGGGAAAGGGATAGGGAAGCCACATTATGAGTTATGTAGATGTATTTAAGATAAATCTTCTTTTAAATCCAAAATTGATTCCTGGCTAAAACATGACGCCCGGCAAAATATCCACAAATTAATATACCGAGACACTTCCCACATTTTACAGCGAATTCAGGTCATATTTTCCTCGAGTAACCAAGGCAAATAGGTTTTTTGCATTCAATGCATGACTACTGTGTTCGTCTCTTCAACCGAGAATGATAGATGGCACAACGTGATTAAGAGAAGGATACATTACCTCTTTCTTAGGGTTTCTTTTCCTCTATCGACTTGCCGGAAGATGAAGGACGATACTTAAAAAAAATATCATGATATCTATGTAGCATGTAAATATTATTCTTTAACATATTTTGATTTTATTATCTAAATATTTAACTAATACTAATGTTACGTTTTGGAGTATAAATTACACTAATAGTGACATCACGACTGGATATCAGCAAGATCATACAGAATACAGTATATAGCAGCTGAACTAGCGCAAAGTGGACTGACATAAAATATGACACATATAGAAAGGTACAAAAAGGAGCATACACGTAATGGTGCAAAGAAAGGGCACACAGAAATTGCGCGATTTCGATTGCGTTGTCCCAACATCAGCAGTTAAAGCTTAAAAGAGCCTTATGTAACAGAGATTTGAGCATTTTATTCATTTTATTTTACTTATTTATTTAAGACTGCGCCGACGATAATTCACGGGCGCTAAATAGGTGGTATTTAACGCTGCTCTAAATGTCGCTGCGCTAAATAGGTAATTAAATCTATGTATTTCATAGCGCGCCTGTGTAATTTATTTACGCGGCTAGCCCATACAAAAAATGTATGGAGAATCTGAGACCTGATTTTCTAGGATTTATTGTATAAAATGTTATTATAATAATTGAAATCTTATTATTTTATAGTGAAGATATATTATTTAAATTTCTGTTTTAATAATTTGTAATCCAAATTACTAATTATTTTCCCAGTGAGGATTAAAACCCCGCGCCCATTTTTTTTCATTTTTTTTGTGTTTTTATAAAATAATACGCAAACTATTGCCAAATTTATTATCTCAGCTTATAAATGACTATTGATAAAAACGAGTGTTTTTTTTCACTGCTTTTTATAGCGTAGTTTTAGGGGAATAACTAAAACGCTACACCCTAATTTGATTTCGTGCAGCGCCCTCTTAAAGTAAAGCACGAGATACAACATTCCTGCAGCATTAAAAATTATTTGTGTTCGGAGCAGTAGAAAAAAAGAAAACACACTGCAGCATCTTGATCACTACGTCAATGCCGCTTAAATAAGCCTAGCCCTGTACTAAGGCAGGCCTACTAGAAGATTATTTTACCTGTGATTGGTTACAATTTAATTTAAAAAACAACAGAAATCAAATAAGGAAAATATTACTTAAAAGTAGATTTAAGATGGAATTAATTTAAATATTAAGTTAAAATAGCCGTAAGTATTTTAAATAAATACACATCTGAATTATATTTCTAAAATTATCTTAAGAAAGTGTTCATGTTAAGTCAAAATATTAAACCGTAGTCAAAATTATTTTTTTTTTAATCAATAATCAACAAAAGAATTATGTATGTCTTATAAATAAAAATGACATATATAAAAATATATAAAAATGAATCGCCATACGTTAGTCTCGCAAGATCTCGAAAATGACTCGACCGATTTGAATTATTATATTTTTGATTTGTTTTTCTTGATTCAGGGGTGGTTTACAAAAAAAATATATTTAGGGAAAATTAAAAGAAACAACTGAAAATCGAAACAATCGAAATTGGTCATTTTGGGAAATGGGCCTCTTTCAATAGATGGCGTTCGCGGCGATCCTATTGTTTGACAGCTGCGCCATCCATAAAAGTTATTTATTCCGTGCGATTGTGTAAAATATCAAAAAGTCGAAAAAGTCAAAAGAGTCGAAAAAGTCAAAAAAGTCGAAAAAGACGAAAACGTCGAAAAAGTCGAAAAAGTCAAAAAAGTCGGAAAAGTCGGAAAGGTCGAGCAAGTCGGAAAAGTCGAAATAGTCGAAACAGCCGAAATAGTCGATGAAGTCGGAAAAGTCGAAAAAGCATTCATATTTCATCATGTAAATTAAATACATTGAATTTATTTTAATTACAAACGACTTTCATGTAATCGCCAAACGAAACTCAAACCGTATGATTCGGCCATTTCATTGAATTGGATTTGGAAGGATGATTAGGATCAATAAACGCTTATGAAGAGTTACAATCAAATCAATTTTAGGTGGTATGAAGTTCACCGGGTAGGTTATAAATACTAATAATGGAATTAAAATAATCATGGAGTGAATAAATCAAACTCAATAAATCTTTCTTCTCTAACTTCGATTTGTCCGAAGTGCAAAATTCCACGTGCGAAAAGGTCGACGGCTCCGAGTTGTATGCAAAGAGAAGAGAGGTAAAGAAATAGCGAGCATCATCTTTAGGTAGCATTCGTAAGCTTGCGCTCTCTACTCGAAACGTGCTTATGTAACAAATTTATTTTTTCGATTGACAGGGTGATCATGTTGAATGTGTAATGACTTCGTTCGACGTCTCCGATTACGTGGTAACATTCGCTTTTTTCCACAGTTAATAATGTCATTCAACCTATTTTACTGCACGGGAATTTGAGTGGTAACACAGTTTAGATGATTCGTACGATTAGGTTGTGTTTTGGGTGTTGGGAATATAGACATCAGACCTCATTGAAAGGGGATCATTGTTCCAAATATTCCAAGCATTGAGACATCAACGCGTGGTCTACTGGTGCGGTTAGGTACATTGAAGTGTGCAAAATGGCAATTTCGAAACAATGTCGTTATGTACAAATACTTACTGTGCTTATTTCTTAAATACGAGGTAAATACTTATTACTTAAATACGGCGGCCATGATGAAATATTCCGGAATGAATTTGAAAAACATACAATGGCTAAAAATCGATCTATTGTTTCTCAAAATATTTCCCCTGTCCTCCCTAGAACAAACTAGTCCCACTTGGGTAACAGAATCAAATAAACATAAGGTAAAGGTCTTGCCGTTTGGTTCTAGTTATTTTTTTAATCAAAATAAATGTTACATTGTAATAATTTTTTTTTAAATACTCTTTTTCATGAGCCTAAACCAATTTTCAGATTATTTATTCCAGTCCTCCGTGATGACCACGGAAACATATTTTTCATATTTTTCGTCAGCCGCTTCTAGCGATGAAAATAGTTGAACGCTTAATTGGTTCTTAATTTTTGGGAACGAGAAGTAGTCACAATGTGCAATTTAGGACTGTATAGTTAATGGGCCCTTGCTTAGTTGGCCACGAAGACCCATTCTGTTCAGGGTTGGTCACACTCACGGGTCAACACCTATCCGACGACCTCCACGCATGAAGTGCGAGCCTGGGTAGGCCTTATGGTTAGTTTCCCTTGGGAATCAACCTTCTGGCGCTCCTGGACGGTCTGCGCGCCGTGCGGTGTAAGCCAATCGACTGTGCACTCTGACTAACAGTCGGGGGAGTCTGGAAGCAGTACTGTTTCCCATAGAGCGGGGGTGGTTGCGGACCTCATGGCGACTGCTCTTGAAATGACCATCGGCTACCCGATTCTGGGTAAACAGCCGGGCAAAGGACGCTGTGGTCCGCGATAGACCGCTTTACCGTTTCACCGCTTCGTAAGGGAGGGGACCGCGCAAGCGACCTCAAACTCGTAACCAATCGAGAGACCGGAGTAATCTAGTCACAATTGGAAGTAAGGGCGCGAGTGTCTGCCCGCCAGGTAATATTACTGGCTATCTCGCGGTTAAGGCGTTGGTCTCTTACGGGTTGTGGCGTAGCTAGATGGTGGACTGTTTTGTCCCAAGTTTTCTACGCTCACTGCAGGGAGATAGAACGACTAATCGTTAAATCTTCCTGTGGTGACGGGATCGCCCGCTGTAGTCGACAACCCAAGTTGTATGGATGATAGACGGAGATATCCTGCCAAAACTCGTAATTAGGGGGTGAGGCTACCCGATGAGTACCTTTCCCGGTGCCTCGTCGTAAGGCGTTGGTCTCTAACGGGTTGCTGGTGAACTAGACAGTAGATTGTCTTGTCCCCAAGTCTTCTACGCTCATGCAACGGCTGAAAGACGATCTATATCGTTATACCAGCCTGGGGTGACGGGTTCGCCCATTGTAGTCGACACCGCCCTCCCGTATGGAGGATAGCTCGTAAGTTATAGGTTTTTCGCTTTCAAAAATTCGTTTTGTCTGCCTGGCTGTGTGAAAGCTGGCATTGTCATAGGGAAAGAAGATGCAGCGTTCACGGTTGCTTTTACGGGTTTTTTTCAATAGCATCCGGCGAGCAAATGGTCGTATATCAATAAGCATTCAGGGTACGATGATTCTCCAAAGCAACAGTAGCCGGTCATAAGTCGGTCATGTCATAAAAAAGCCGACACTTCAGTGCTTTTAGCAAAGAATAGGACAGAACATAAACCTCAAGGTGACCTCTTTGGCGCTTTTAGAGTTAAAATTACTGTATGCTTTACAGAGATAAAAGTACTAATACAGAATTTTATTTTTGTGAAAATAAAGAACGGCGTCGTTACTCATACATTGGTCACATTTAAACATTTCGTCTCTGTCTATTTATTTTTAACATTTGAAAATGGAACTCTTTAATTATAGAATTAAGTTTGTTCATCTAAATGGATAATAAAAATGATGATCTGATATACCAAAAACTGTTGCCTGTAATTCTATTTTAATATCACCTAAATAGGCTATAGCCTAGTCTAAGGCTGTAATAAATAATATAAAATCAATATTTTTATAAATTTAATTTATTTACCACCAGCTGCGCCCCGCGGTTTCACCCGCGTGGTGATGGAAAATTTTGATAATGATGATAGAAAACTATATATCTTAAATTATAGCCTATATGTTATTCTGAAAAATGAAAAATGAAATGAAAAATACCTTTATTGTACTAACAAAAAAAAATTACATGGGTAAAGAAAACTTAAATTCTATTTTGACTTAGTACAAACGGCGGGCTTATCGTTTCACGTGTTCTTACAGCCAACCGTGTAATATTAAATAAGAGTATCAATACAGCTCACATACATAAACATATACACATAAATATACATATACATACATCCAAATATACATACATACATAAAAAATATAATTTATAATATAGTATATGTATATTATAATAATAAATACATAGAAACTACAGATAAATAATAATAAAAATAACTGCTTATATAAAATGATAGATATTACAAAGTTCTTATGCTCTTATGCTTCTATTCGGTCAACAACCCAACGAAAGGGGGAAGGGGGGAGGGGATAGGGGGAGGGTTGGTTCTTAGTTGATATTTTGAGGGAGAAAATGTTTTTTCAGTAACGCCTTGAAACAGGGCAAGGATGTTGCATGACGAATAGCATGCGGAAGCTGGTTCGAAAGTCGAGCAGAATGGACGCTAAATGAGTTAGTGAAAAAAGAAGACTGATGTAGTGGAATTGCTATGGTGTTGTCCTGACTTGACCTGAGTGGAACACCATGACTTCCTAACGGGAGAAAGAGGTCTTTAAGGTAAGGAGGTGCTATGGGACTATTTAGGACTTTATAAAGGAGTGAGAGGGCATGCAGATTTCTGCGCTCACGAATTCGAAGCCAGTGAAGTCCATCGCGATATTCGCTTACGTGATCAAATTTACGCAAGTCGAATATATATCGTATGCAGATATTTTGTAGCCGTTCGAATTTATCCAGTATCTTCTCTTCTCTCTATCTTATCCAGTATCTTCTCTATTCTGATGTGTAAGCTATATTATTGTAAAGTTTCATCAATATCCATTCTGTTGTTTTTGCGTGAAAGAGTAACAAACATCCATACATACATTCTTACAAACTTTCGCGTTTATAATAGTAGTAGGATTACATACATGCATACCATTCCAAACATATAATTCAGGCATTTATACTCAGTGCTATATCTATATAAATCCTTCATTATTGTATCAACCAGATTTTTCAAATACTGTATTTGTGTTATTTTTGAAAGGTATTTTTGAATTAAATGATTTTTGCTAATAGTAAGGGACTTGCATGCAGGTGTGGATCACATGCATGCAATTACCTGAATTTCGTCCATTTTGTGGGCTGAATTTTGATTGCACGACACGGTTCATGTAGTCGTAATTACATCGTCTTTTCGATTATCGACAATTAATATTTAATATCTCATATATAAAAAGAGAAGTTCCGATTCATTCATTCACAGACTAACTTATCAACGCCCAGCTAACTCATAGACTTAGAAAGATTTTTGCACAAAGGTTCCTTTTAGGACGTAGGCGCTCACTAAGGCGCTCATAAGGGATGTTTCGAAATTCAACCCCTATAGGAATGAAACGGGGTTTCAAAATTTGTATGTATACACGATATTGGAAGGACTTTTTAATTCGAAGCTTTGTAAGATTTCCCTAATAAACAAATAAGAGAACAGGAGTTTCATGATTTTTTCAAAATTCAATCCCTAAAGGGGTAAAACGGGGTTCCAAAGTTTGTTTGGATAAACGATATTAGATGAACTTTTCATTTTGAAACTTTGTGGGATTACTATAATAAACTAAGAAGCAAATACATATTTTGTGTTTATTTAAAATTCAACCTCTAAAGAGTGAAAAGGAGTTCAACGTTTGAATGGAGGAACGGTATTAGATGGAATATATAGGATTTCTGAAATAAACATCTGAGCAAATGCGATATTCGTATTTTTTCGAAATTCAACCCCTAAAAGGGTGAAAAGGGGTTTAAAAGTTTGCATGGAGAAACGACACAGATGAAGTTTTTAATTCAAAACTTTGTAAGATTACTGTAATATACAAATAAGCAAATACGTGTTACATGTCATTAATAAGTCTTAAGTCGTGAGACAATTAATAAGTCTCAGGTGACCCTGAGACATACATTGTCATTGCGTCATGAAGTTCATATCGTCAGGCGTACAAATAAGGACGTAGTATACCTTATAATATATATTATATTACCCTAATATAATATATGTATATTACCCTAAAAACTTAGCACTTGATTGGAAAAACGGGATATATTTTACCCCAAATTTAACGCGAGCGAAGCCACGGGCAACAGCTAGTCTACTATATAACATGTTCTGTAATCCTATGGCACCTCTTTATCTCCAGGATAGGTTCCACCTTTTAGGAAGTCATAGTCTACCACTCCGATCGAGTCAATGCAATTCTCTTTATATCCCGCTTCATAACGCTACGTTTCTGTCTCAATGTTTCTCTGTTCATGCAGCCCGTCTATGGTAGCATGCGTAGCTATGCCGAATCGCCATTTTCATTATGCTACTTAAGTTAAGCAACGTTAGGCGCGGTCAGTATTTAGATGGGTGACCGTGATGCTACCAAAATGTCTAACTAGAAGTTGTGATTTGTATATTCTTTTTTTTAATTGGTAATTTTTTTTGACTCTTATTTCATTACGTTGATTTGATTATTTTTACATAATTTGATTATTAAAATTTGAATAATTTTAGATTATTTCTTTATTATCATTATTTTTTGATTGATTTTATATTTGGAATTTAAATTTCTGATTTTTATATTTTGATAATTTTATTCTTATTCTTTTAATGTTAGTTTGATCCTTATTAAACGTAGTTTATGTAGAACTCTTTGGATGATTTCTATTTTTCTAGTTTCATATATTTTTGTTATTGAATTACTGATTCTCTATGTTTTCTAATTATTTCTGTTTTTTTTTTATTTTTCTAGTTTTTATATATTTAATTTGTTATTGAATTTCTGAATTTCTATGTGTTTCAATAATTGTTTTTTTTATAGACTTTTTAATAATTTTATGAGTAATTGGAATGTAATTTTATTTGTAGAAATACCACTAGATATGTAATTTCTATACCCAGATCGGGTTTTTTTAAATAAATTCTTCTTACTTCTTCTTCTTCTTCTTATTTCTTCTTACGTTCCACAAAAAGACACCAGACACCAACTCCATTTAAATATTAGAAGTTCTTAGACCCTTTCCGTCGTCAACATTATTGAAAAAGTATTACTTATTCCAATGACTACACTTTCAACTATAATTAAATAAAACTGTTTATTCATATTTTTAAGTAGGTACATGCTCTTTAGATGCCACCCGACAATTCCCTCTATTATATGCATTGATTGACTGTAAGATAGTGTCTACGCGGCATAAGTCCGCCATTGCATAATTTACGCAATAAGAGCTTTTGAAAGCGATCGATGTCAAATGTTTGTTTAAGTTAAGATACTAATGCCATCTCGTGGTGTGTTCTCAAACGAATTGGAGCATAAATCGACTTTCGAAGGAAGATCATAGTCTGCTATTAAATGAAGAGAACAATTCATCATCAGACCTTGAAACCTAATCGTGGTCAAAGTTCATTCCAAGACTTTTCTAACAAGTCCAAACACAGCTATGATACGATGTTACATCATGAAGTTCCAGTTCATATCTTCCGACTCCATCATCAGATCACTTCGACAGTACCATATTATTGTATTGTCATCAGAACTACATACAGCTGCCAATTTTCATGACGTTACGATCCTTGGAAGATGGTTAAATTAGTTACCTTAGATTCCATTACATACTTACATACAGGTCGACCTAATAAAAGCGTGTTAAAAAACGTATGACAGGAAAGAACGATCAAGGTCCACGCAGTGACTGTGGAGCTTGGTCATTCTTTCCCGTCAGATCCAGAGGGGGGGTGACTCGATGACAAGAGGAGGAACTATAATGGAAAATACTGATCAAGGCTAATGACCTTTTCACGTTCTCGCTTTTTTTTAGGTGTAATTTAATTTAAATATATTTTTTTTAGAAACACAAATACTCTTTTTATTACATTATCGTCTTATGTTTAGTTGTCGTTTTATTCTGAGGTGTAATTTGAGTAGAACATATTTTTTATTTAGAAACTCAATTACATTTGATTTACAGACAAAATATATTTATTTCTCACTAAAATGTCATTTTTTAAGTTAGTAAATTTATTTAAAAATCCCCGTAACCCTTTAATTGAATTGAGTATCTTGTCACATGAATCCAGACTACATAAGACAAAAAACGAAAGCAGCAATTGGAAAAGAAGAAGTAAATTGATCGTTCTAAGTATGTCATCGTGTAGTGATGTCTATTTAACTGTCGCTCAGAGGTGACAAATTAGTCATCTGCTTCCAAAAGAATCGACTTCTTTGATTTGTGTAGTGGTCGCTCTCCTTTGTGGGCCAGTCCATCAAAGATGCCGAGAACCCTGGCATAAATCTCCGGGTCGCCTGTTTTGTCCAGGTTATTGATTAATTGGCCTCGGCGCGTCGTCGCGTATAATGGTCTTGGAGAAGGGCCTTTTTAATTGTGACCGTCTGGTATTCAACGAACGGCGACCTGTCACCATATGTACGCGATTCAAGCCGGATTGATGAATCGACCTGCTCATCTGCCTACGGCTGACGCATTAATCCGACTCTTATCGCTTTCATGGCTCATCTCCTTTATATATCAGGGCAGAGAATTTCAAATGCTTGTGCTAGGTTCTGCTTGAATAGTCCTTCTCGTCATCGCGTCACATCACACCACATCACTCTCCAGGGCATCCATGCCAAACACCACTCACCGATTGCAGCTTCACTTTGCAACGTGCTGATGATTCGGCCTGGGTAGTACAATTGATTATATAGCTCAGTGGTTCCAAATTAGTTTTTCCTGCGTACCACTTATAAAAAGACCTCAAACTGGCGTACCTCATGTTGCAGGAATGACAAATAAATATGAAATCAGCTTTTTAAAAGTTTATTACCATCAAAATACAGTTCTAATGACGGCGAAAATCAGTTAAATTTGACAAATGTGCACGTTCTCCTTTCCACAACTCTGAAAAATCTGCTTGCTTTTTGGTCAGCTTCAGTCTCAACTCGTTTTCGGGTTGAAATCTTTGACGAAGTTTAGTTTTTAAGTTTTTCATGGCCGAAAATCCGCTCTCGCAAAGGTACGCCGTGCAAAATATATATCAGCAATTATTGTTGTTTGCTTACTGGTTTTTTACTGATTAAATTATTTTAGTCAAGAGATTGCCACGCGTACCCCTTGATGCAACTTCGCTTACATACAACATAAGGCAAAGGTCTTGCCGTTTGGTTCTAGTTATTTTTGTAATCAAAATAAATGTTACATTGTAATTATTATTTCTTTTAAATACTCTTTTTCATGAGCCTAAACCAATTTTCAGATTATTTAGTCCAGTCCTCCGTGATGACCACGGAAACATATTTTTCATATTTTTCGTCAGCCGCTTGTGACGATGAAAATCGTTGATCGCTTAATTGGTTCTTAATTTTTGGGAACGAGATGTAGTCACAATGTGCAAGTTGGGACTGTATGGAGGATAGGCGGATATATTCTGCCAAAACTCGTAGTAAGGGGGTGAGGCTGCCCGCTGGGTGGACGAGGCACCTTCCCGGTGCCTCGTCGTAAGGCGTTGGTCTCTAACGGGTTGCTGGTGAACTAGACAGTAGATTGTCTTGTCCCCAAGTCTTCTACGCTCACCCAACGGCTGAAAGAACGATCTATATCGTTATACCAGCCTGGGGTGACGGGTTCGCCCATTGTAGTCGACACCGCCCTCCTGTATGGAGGATAGCTCGTAAGTTCTATGTGTACGCGTACCACTAATTGGAAAACACTGATCTAGCGTATTCGATTGATCAACGTTACGACGTTGACGTACAATTTAGCAACCAGGATTTTACTACGAAACGCAACGTGTAGATGGCACTCATTGTTCCAAAAATTGATTATTCTTTTATTAGTATGTTCAATATGGCGACTACACGGCTTAGTGGCATAAAGGTTGTCGCTTGGTCTTACATTGAAAGTCCCGGGTTCGATTCCCGGCTGCGTCACCCTTTTTCGTTGGGATAAAATTAACGGAATTGCATTTTCGAATATGTCGATCGAATGCAATAACAGGATACACACTTACACAAGTGTTACACGCATACATACATATAAGCACGTCATAGTAGGGTTAGTTGTTAGAGATTGTCATAGGACAATAAACCCGCCCATTGTGATTTCACAATAAAGGGTAGAAACAAACAAACTTTCGTAGTATAATCGCATCGTATAACTGAGCGCTGTCAGCACACCTCTATGGTATAAAACAATAATAACCAACGAATTCTTTAATCACAGCTCTTATTATCTTGTTGCGAATATATAGAAGCCTACTATTCAGCGAACCAATTCACAGCGGTGAAGGGAGAAAGCAAGTGTTCAGTATGAAATAACAATATAAGTTGCCATGGCAACCGGATAACAATGAATAAAGAAAGGAACATCAAAAGAGAAACTAAAATAAAACACACGCATATCGACACGTCAAAAAAGCAATAATGAAGAACATTGAACTGTATGAACCTGGTGATGTGGATGTTGTAAAAACGGACAAATAGACTGTAATTTAAATGTACCTAATTTAAACGTAATATCTATTACGTTCCTACAATCTGTTAGGATTTTTTGGAAATAAATAAATTGAAATTAAAATATAGAACTTGCACCGTGTAACATCTTAGTCAGTCAGACTTAGTCAGATTTAATTATATATGTATAAAATAAAATAAACACAGTATCATTAAAAAAAATAACGGATTTCTTTCAACGGAACCAAGCATCCACAACGAGAAACGACGTAAGACATGCCGTTGAAATGTTAATATTATTTACATACGGATGTCAATTTTAATTCGATAAACAGGTTTCAATTCATAATAATTACATGATTTAATGCTCAACAGTGTATTAGATAACATTCTGAGCACTCCGTATTATTTCTGTTATGTAATCGGCCAAATTTTAATATTATTTACATATACAGGTTTCAATATGTAATATTTACGAACTTTAAGTTCAGATGGACTAATAGATGGCTTTCTATATTTCCGTATTATTTCTGTAATGTAATCAGCCTATATAATAAATTCCGCAGATAACACTAATATTTGTATGTTATTATTGTTAGCATTGATTCAATGATTTGGTTTTAATCATAAATCAGTCCTTCATTAAAACAAATATCAATCTATACTATAATATTATAAAGAGGTAAAGTTTGTGACGTTGTAGGAAGTAATCTCTAGATCTACTGTGCTGATTTAGAAAATTCTTTTACTAATAGAAAGCCACGTTATTGGTGAATGTCATAGGATATATATTAATCCGAAAAATGAAAAGACTTTTTCGTGGTAGTCGGATTTGCAAAGTAAGTCGTATAATAAGCGGTCGAACGAAAACGTTTCTAACTAACGCTGCCTTAACGATGAGAGATATATGATTAAGTTCTAGAGAAAAGTTGTAGATATTGATAATGCCTACAAAAAAGTCAGCGACAGCATATGTCTAACTTTTATATTTAAGTCACAAAAAGTAGTATTTTATATTAAAAAAAATAATTTAAATCGTTAGGTCATGTTTATTGGTCATATTATCAACAATTGTGAATTCTTATCAAAATAAGTAAATTTATCGTCTCAAGTGTTTAAAACAAAACACTTTTCCCTTTTACTGTAGGTATATAATATCCCTTTTGCTGCATAAATAGTTAAAGAGATAATACGCTCACAATAAGACACTCACAAGAAGACGCTCACAAATAACGGTATTATAGTCAAATTGGCATGCAAATACATACATACATATGCAGTAAAAATATAACCCTTCTTTTGGCAGTAAGGAAAAAAAAACATAGCACTTAGTACTAACCGAACCACACTCATAATTTCATCACAGGTAAAAAGTTTTACCGCCCAACGAAGTGGGCACGGATCAGCTAGTGTTATTATAAATAGCCAAATAAATTGCTGTAAGTTTGGCGTCAATTCTATCAGCACCACCTGCATTTCGCCGTTTCAGAAGGGTTGTCAAATCGTACAATACAGCTGAGCAATCTAATACCATTTATAATTAATGGTGGTTCGATCTAATCTATACTAATATTATAAAGAAGTAATGTTTGTAAGTAAATAGGGGGTAATCTCCGAAACTACACATCCGATTTGATAACTTCTTTCACTAAAGTTCCTTTATCTAGGAGGGCTATAGCTTATATTTAATTGCGAAAAATAATGGTTTTCAATACAAAATAAAAATATTTGTAAATCAAGTCGGAGAAAAATGAGCTGATGAGTTGCTTTACGTGCGCTGACGAAATGATGTGATATATGTGAAAATAATATACAAATAAGTTTTATTTACAAAACGTTAATTTCTAAATTGTTCATATCCGTCTTGAATGTTGTTCATATCGGTCTTGACAATTCTCTTTCAATTTCAATAGATGGAGAGCATCTTTCCTAAGTATCGTCGAATTTCCTTACTCGAGAGGGAATCCTTACTTAAGACAAAATTTCGATTAAATTTTGATTGACTTTATTTCCACTTTTCAAAAACTCGCCATCCCTACTGTTACTGTCATCGCAACCTTCAAGTGTCTAAGTTGTTTGTGCTAATAACATCGACCTCAAAGAGATCTATAAAAAGCTCTCGGCAACATATATCCAACTTTTATATTTAAGCTACAATAATTGCTTTTATATCTTAAAAAAATAAGAAAAATAAGTATGAGGTGTTTTTTTTAAATATATTAGCAATAAAATAAGAATCCTTATTAACTAAAATTATACGGATGGTAATTTTATATAATCCAATCTAACTTGATCAATCCCGTAAGTCTGAATGAAAAAGAAGAAGATGAACGGTTTAAATTTTAAATGACATCGCGTCGACGCGGTCGCATGTGCCAGACGACTCCGTCCACGCAATTGAATATTATAAAAGACTCATTATGTGTAAAATGCGAACGAAAAAAGTAAGAGTGCGACAGAAGAGCCTCGAAAGGGTTCGATCCGACTTTGTGAATAATGTCGAGCTGAGAAGACCATATGGGTTAAATGAATGGCCTGCAGGTTAGGTAAACCTTTAGATGTTATTTTTAGTTGATAGATTTAGCTTTGTAGTTTATCCCGGTAAAAAACAGGCAAATGATTGAACTGCCCGATTAATTAAACTTTTTTACATATCGTCGTTTAAGATTTAACATAGCGTATATCATAACATTCGATTTTCTGATTTCTATATCATTAGATAGCTACTCACAAGGTGCATTGACTGAGCCAATGAAAACGGAGTAATTCTTACCAATGAGAGCTGTTTATTTATATTTTAGTAACACTGCATAGCAAGGCAGCTCTTATGGCACTAGCCTCGAATACTATTAATTCAAAGCTAGTGCAAAATTCCGTATCGCTACTGAATTCCCTGGGCGAAAAGAACAGCGTAATTCTAAGATGAGTTCCCGGCCATGCAGGAATCGAGGGAAATGAAAAAGCCGACGAACTTGCTAAGACGGGAGCAAAGGGAACGTTATACAGCCCTGAAACTTGCTGTGGCGTACCAAAAAGCATTGCAAACCTAATGCTCAAACAAATATGCTTAGAACAATCCGTCAACCACTGGAACATCACGCCAGGGTTGAACCAATCCAAAGCGCTAATTAAGGCTTACGACCCTAAGACGGCCCGTGAGGCCTTATCGCTAAATAGGAACAATCTACGCATACTGGTGAGGGCGCTCACGGGGCATTGTGGCCATAACAATCACATGTACAATCTCAAGCTCCGAGACACAAAAATGTGTAGGTTCTGCCAAGGGGCCGAGGAAACTCCCCTGCACCTCATGTGCGAGTGTGGCTCGCTGATGCGTACAATATACACCCACTTGGGGGTCATTACCTCCAACCTGAGGAGGTAAAACAATCTGGCGCCAAAAGCCTGATGCGGTTCTTAAATGACACGAGGCTTACCGCAGAATTATAAGACCTTAGAAAAGCCCCACACAACAAAAATAATTTTAAATCATAACACTGCGTAAATCACATTCTCACATCCATCGTGTCAACACAGCGTATGTCAGTCGCCCGCTATATTTAGTAATATTTTTGTATTTGGAAAACACTACGTAACTCAATAAAAATTTCAAATCAAAATTTTTAAAAGCGTAACACACTTAAAAATAAATAATAAAAGGTTACTAACTAGATATATGATAATATAATTTTATTTAAAATAATTTTAAATGTTTTACTAATTTAATTTAAATATATCTGCATTAAAAATTTCAACCTTGTTTTGCTATTAAAGGAAAAAAAAAGTTTGTCCTCTCTCTTGAAAAGCTACAAAAAATGAGTTACGCTATGGTAAATCTTAAGCGACGATATCTTATAATTGGGGGGGGGGGGGGGGTGGCAGCAACAAACATGTGCAAGAGTATTGTAGTAGTAGTAGTAGTAGTAGATAGAGTGGGGGGCTTGTTTCCAGCCCTTGATGTCACCTAGATCTGTAAGGTCTTTTGTAACTACCCACTGTGTGGTTGGTCAGTGGTCAGCTAGTAGCCCGGTACTTCTTACCAGTCCAAGTAGGTCACTGACCTTCAAGTTGGGCAGATCGCTGGGTTCGAGAAAGGCTCGTCCCAGTAAACTGTGTCTTTTGGCGGCGAGCCCTGGACAGCGACCAACAATGTGTATGCTGTCTTTAGGTTCCTCGCCACATATTCGGCAATCCTTGCTCTCAGTCAAACCAAGGTTGAATAGATGAGCTCTAAGGGTCGTGTGTCCGGTGAGGAGACCGATAGTGGTTCTAAGGTTCTTCTTGCTCATGTCAAGTAGGGCCTTGGTTTTCTTCTGTAGTGGTTGCTCCATCATGGCTTTTGCCTGGCGACATCCCTGACTCTGTTTCCAGGAAGCCCGATGTTCCTGCTCCAAGCAGTCCCTGATGATTTTCTTACCTGTAGCGAAGGGGACCCCTACAGCTGGCTCCACTGGGCAATCCAGTGTGCCCAGTTTTGCCAGCCTGTCGGCCTCTTCGTTTCCGGGTATGCCTTGGTGACCCGGTATCCATATTAGGGTTATTTTGTTGGATTTTTCCCAATTTGTTGAGCTCCTGCATGCAGTCCCAGACCACAGAAGATTCTGTGGTGGCTTTAGCCAGAGCGTCCAGTGCTGCTTTGCTGTCAGAGCAGATGAGGATTTGTCTGTTTTTTACCTCAAGTCGACTTTGTAGTTTTATGCATTCCAATATGGCAAATACCTCGGCTTGGAAAACCGTGACGTATTGTCCAAGGGGGATGCTGATTCTGTGGTTGGTTTTAGGTCCATACACGCCTGCCTCAAAACGTCCATTTGTTCCTGAGCCGTCGGTGAACCAGGCGTCTGCGTTGTGGCTTTGAAGCCACTGCGGATTTTTCCATTCTTCCCTGGTGGGGATTAGGATTTTATAGGATTTCTCTACCGAATTTTTTTTCCGTAGTCGATCCTGGGTCAGAGTGAATGGGCTTTTGTGGAGGAGGTTTAGCTCAGGATGATTGTGCCCTCCTCGCTTCCACTCGCCCAAACACTTCAGTCTGTATGCTGTAAGTCTGGCGGAGTGGATGATGAGCTTGTCCAGAGGCGGGCAGCAGTGTGCCACCTCTAATCCCGCTGTTGGGTTGGTCTTCATGACGCCAGTTGCAGCCCTCAGGTAGTTACCTTGAAGGCTTTTAAGCATTTTTAATGTCTCAAGCTTTTTCACCCTGGACCACCAGACTATTGCAGCATAGGTTAGTCTAGGCAGCAGTACTGCCCTGTAGAGCCATAAGGCGACCCTGGGTTTGAACCCCCAGGTTTTTCCCATGACTCTTTTGCACGTCCACAAAGAGGCATAGAAGGTTGTTTTCTTGCGCTCGAGGTGGTACTTCCAATTGAGCTTTGGGTCTAGATAGACTCCAAGGTATTTGACTACTGTAGCGTATTCTATCTCCTTATCCCAGAGCTTGAGACACTCAACGGGTTCGGGTTTGTATTTTCTGGTGAAAATCATGGCCTTAGTCTTGCTTGGATTAGCGGACAGACCTCTGGCCTGGCACCAGTCTTGGGTGGTCTTAAGTGCTTTGTCCATGAGCTCCTTAAGTATCGATAGGAAGTTTCCTCTTACTACTATGGCCACGTCATCAGCGTAGCCGTAGACAGAGAAGCCTAGGTTTTGTAGATCTGTTAGGAGTTCATCTACAACGATGCTCCACAAGAGGGGGGAGATGACTCCACCCTGTGGACAGCCCTTGGCAGGGATTCCCGTGATGGAGGTGTCGCCTTGGTAGACGGTCAGATTCCTATTTGATAGCATACTCAATGTCCAGTCAATGATGGTCTCTGGAATTCCTCGTCTGTGCATAGCGTTTTTTATAGTTGCATATGATGTGGTGTCAAATGCTCCTTCGATGTCCAGGAATACTCCCAGAGCGTAACCTTTCGCCGCTAACTGTGTCTGTAAGAGTATTGTAAAACTGATACTTTTATCTCAGACAGTATTTTGACCTTAGAACCCCGGGGTAGAGTCCGCAGGCTAGGTGTAGTTTAAGTTAGTACCCCTAAAGTGTTTTGGAAAAGCTGAAAATTCATCAGTAGACATTGGGTGCAATAAAGAACTCGAAACAAATTGTCCGACTGTTTGATAACAGTCGGACAATGCAATCGGTGATTTGATAATCACAATCTCAGTGAGAAAATCGGGGTGGTCGCATAGTTTAGGCCTTCGACAATAGTCACATTTCCGAATTTGACTGCACGAGCTGTGATTGGTTGATACCGCGGTTTCTGTTACCTGCGTTGTGTTAACAGTACCGTTTGGGAATATTCGAGTTTTGTGTTTCTCATCTCGAACTTATTTGCGGGTGTGTGATCTACACACCGTTTCGGTGCTGTTGTATACACACGATTATAAAACCAAACTTAGGCTTGCCAGAAAGTGCATTTGCGGATATATGTATACTCATAAATAGTTCGCCCGGTGAATGACGAGTTTGCCTGGTGATAATCAATTTATTATAGATACATGATATTTTTTATTGAATACGTATCCATTTTGCTCTTTATGATTGTTAATATCCTGTAAATACTATTTTCAGATCTAATGTAAACAATAACCCAAATATTATAATATGTTATAAAAATCTGTACAATGATAATAATTACAATAATGGCTAATTAAAAAAAAGCAAAAATAAAATGAAGTTCCCAAAAAAAAAAATTCAAAACATTTGTACTATTATACAATCGCCAAGCGTTCGGACAAGAAACGTTCTAAGATTTCGTATTTTTTCAACTAACACAATAAAGGTTTTAAATGATGAAAATAAAATTAGAAGCGGTGAAAATATTTATTGAAAATTATGTCTGTTATAAATTTTCTGGATTATTTACATATCGCCGCTTATTTATAAAGAAATATGTAAATAACAAGAGGGTTGATAACAAGAATGTACATCTCTAAAGAAAGATAAATCGGTACACTTTCTTTAGGCAATATTTTCAGTGTTTGCCATTATTTTGAAAACACTTATATGGACAATCTGTATTTACGCATATAACAATACATATATTACAACTTTTTATTTATATATGGTGTGAACAAGTGATTGCGAAATATTGCACTCGGTAAGGATACAAATAAAACATTTTTTACTGTTACTTTTGTTTATAAAAAAAATACAATTAAAACAAAAAAAACTCTTAATTTTAGTTATACTCCCGTCATTAAATGGCATGCATTGGTAGAAACATATTTTATATAGCTAGTG
Organism: Micropterix aruncella; assembly: GCA_944548615.1. Taxonomy (NCBI): domain Eukaryota; kingdom Metazoa; phylum Arthropoda; class Insecta; order Lepidoptera; family Micropterigidae; genus Micropterix; species Micropterix aruncella. The sequence goes on from OX155969.1 coordinate 4,519,644, forward strand.
ACATCTAATATCATGATCAGGGTCGAAATATCATATTTTTGTGTCTTAATAATAATAATAATTTTGTAAAAGTAGCTATCGTGAAAAAAATACAGACTTTTCCCTCGTCTTATGCATGTTGATCGTTAGTTACAACCTGTATACACTTAAAAGATATAAAATATCGTTTCATCCACCAATGGTTGAAATCCACTGGTATTCAATCCGATCCATTGTGAGAAATAAAAGGCATTTGAATTCAAACACAAACACATGCAAAAGTAAGCTCACGCACACGTGCGAAAGATGTAGTGCGTATAGGTGAGGAAACACGACCACAGAGCTACATCCGTCGCAGGAAGAAAAGGTACAAACAGTCGACAAAAATGATCCATTCGATCGCGAAGAAAAGGAGCCGCATGGGACAACCAAGCGAGGGATCGCAGCTGAGAAAAAAATAATACGCCTCACGTAGAAAGTATTTTAAACGAGGATTTGTGATTTACAGCACTTTGAAATAGACATCGAATAGTTCTGTAGCTATCCTAAAATGTCTTTAATAACAGCCAAACTGACTTCTGATATCGATTAGATACAAAAAATAATAACCACCCCAAACTGGATTTCAATAGATTGAAATCAACATGTATTTGCATACTGATTTAAATGATTCTAGGATTTATAAAATAGAAGACTATCGCGGTTGTTTGACATTATAAATAGGATAGAAAACGAATTTACCGCGTGAAATTTGTAGCACCTGACGATTCGGTGACGTTTGCAACCGCCGTTGTCCAGAGTAGACTAAAGAGCTGTCAATACGTTGTTTTGCGGGTAGGCTGCATACCGCTGCCGCCACTTCGTAGGTTATAATGGTTGTGGGGGGCCGTGCTCGGAGCGCGCGAATTTTGAAAATCCGTCTTGCCTTTAACACTCACTGTATCCTGTCTTACGTCCTTGCGTTCGGTGTTCGGCGGCATTTTAAGAACAGGGTTCCACGTAGAAGACAGTTTGTAACCGTCGTCTCTATTGAAGTTCGAGGTTCTTCTTATTTCAATGGCTTCCCGGATCATGCGAGGAAAGTAGAATTGTTCCTTGGGTAGCACAATGGGATTTTGAAACTGCATCCAGTGGTTACTTCCACTATCCAATATATGTTCGCAGATCGCCGATTTTTCCCGCTGAACGTTTTTAACAGCTGTGATGTGTTCTGTCAGTCGCGTGGCTTTGGGCCGTTTCGTTTGTATAACGTAGGCTAGACCGCAACTCCATTCGACTTTATACACACCCGGGGTTTGCAGTGGTATTATATCCTTTACATGCCTCAACGGCGGCTGCAACGTCACCGAAACATCGGGTGCTACAAATTTCACGCGGTAAATTCGTTTTCTATCCTATTTATGGCAGCCTGTTAGGCAGCCTGGAATATCATCAAGAAAGAATGTGGCCGCAGCATGCCAGTAAATAACGGATTGCATCTCACAGTAGATGATGAGCATATAGACGATGCGGGAACAGTCGCAGAACACTTTAATGATTATTTTGTTAATGTACCTAGAAATTTAAGTAATTTAAATACAGCACACTGCACAGATTTAAGCTTATGTACTTTATAGCTATTGCAATAGAAACCCAATATCATTAGGGTTTTCTCCTACCACTTCCGAGGAAATAGTCAAAGTTGCCAAAGATATACATTGTAAAAATTCAACTGATCTGTGGAATATCTCCACAAAAATCCTTAAGATTACTGTCACTAGCATCGCAGACGAATTGTCGGTTATTTTTAATCATTGTTTGGAATATGGATTCTTTCCCACGGAATTGAAACTGGCAAAGTGATACCCATTTACAAAAAGGGATGTTGTGACAACATGACTAATTATCGCCCTATATTGCTTTTGCCAGTTTTTAGCAAGATTCTTGAAAAAAGTATTCTCACGAGATTGACCAATTTCTTTTCAGAAAATAATATTCTCAGCATTAAGCAATTTGGTTTCCAAAAAAAATCTTTCAACCCAAGATGCCATTGCTAATCTCATAAAGAAAACACTACTAAGCCTTGACAATAGCAAAAAAACAGTTGGCATTTTCTGTGACCTCTCTAAGGCTTTTGATTGTGTAGAACATTCAGTTCTACTAGAGAAACTAGAACACTACGGGATTAGGAATAGGGAACTAGCGCTCATACAGTCCTACTTACAAGGTCGTACCCAGATTAAGCAAGTGGGAAGTAGCAAAAGTATCCCACAAAGTATCTCCAAAGGTGTCCCTCAAGGCTCTATACTTGGCCCCTTTCTTTTTCTGGTTTATATAAACGACATCCCTGATTGCATTAGGTCAGTGGATGAAGAGATTATCCTATGGGCCGATGACAGATCCCTTCTTTTTAGCGATAAAAATAGAGACGAGCTTGAAATAAGGATTAATGAAACGATAAATAGACTTGCTTTCTGGTTCCAAGTTAATAAACTCTCGTTGAATGTTTCAAAATCTAAAACAGTGTGTTTTTCTTTACGGCCGTCCGACTCTAATAATATAGCCTTATTCTTTGAAACAGACGAATTGGAAAATGTCTCTTCTACTAAATTTCTAGGTTTGCAGATCGACCAAAAATTGCAATGGTCCGATCACTTAGAAGAGCTTAGTAAAAAGCTGTGTAGGGCTGTTTACGCAATAAAAAAGATTAGAAATTTATGCGGCTTTGAGGCTGCCAAATCTCTATATTTTGCTTATTTTCATTCTTTGATGATATATGGTCTAATGTTTTGGGGAATGGCAGCAAATTCGAAGAGGATTCTTATCCTTCAGAAAAGGGCTTTACGCAGTCTTTACAGAGCTTCTCCAAGAACTTCGTGTAAGCCGTTTTTCATCGAGTCGGGAATCATGACGATGTACTCGTGCTATATCCAACAAAATATTATGTTCGCTCGTAAGCACATATCGGATGTCCCGGCGAATAGCGATTTCCATCAAAACAATACAAGAAATAAATTTGATCTACATCTAAATCGGCACAAGCTTAGTAAAGTGCGCAACAGTTTCCTTCACCAAAGCCTGTGTTATTATAACAAGGTCCCAACACATATCAGAAGTCTTAGAGAGAACCAATTTAAAAAAGTCTTATTTAATGGCCTAGTCAAGAATCCTGTATATGACTTAAGAGATTTGGATAATGCTGAATTCTTATTCCAAGAGCATCCTAATGTAAAATAACGGAAAATTCATGATAATCAACTTTGCCAAAGAGCGTAATTTTTATTTTTATTTTTATCGATGACGGCTATATTGCTAGATTTGACAATTAACTTAAATTTAGATATTTTTAATATACCCTTATCTATTTTCATGACCATCATATTATTGCCTTGATAATTATGACCACAGACATTGAGCTCTTCTTTTGATCAGCAATTTTGATTATTTGATTATTTTCTATTTATCAGTGGTTTTCAAACCAATTATAATTTACTAAAATTAATTTATATTGCTACAACTATATCATGATAGTTAATATTCTTTAATTTATTACATTATTTAAAATTTTAGAGGCAAAGACGCATCCAAGTGTAGGAAAGCCTACCTACTGGAGCAGAAATAAATTGAAATTGAAATTGAAATATGATTCTAGGATTTGTTGTTATATTGTAGTGTAGCGTATATTTTTAAATGGTTTCATAACTTTTTTGTTGTATTATTTTGATTTATCATTAGGCAGTATACAATTAAACGTATCTGAGCCTCACTTAGTGCCTAGTTAGGTTAAGTGATATTAATTTGTATTTGTAACTATGATTTTTGAGAGGATAAAGAATTTGAAAAAATAGTTATTGCTAGCACAGAGGAAGCCTTATTAAATCATATTTGATATATAACAGCTGCAATAATATATATTATATCACGGATCAGTTGCAATCATATCACCAGATATAACGCCAATTTTAATACCACCGCTATATTCGTAGTTTGGGAGCCACATTCGCTCACCTTTGATTTTAAAGATACCAAGAAGTTTAAGCAGGTACATATCAATGTATGTAATTTTAATTATTATATTTACCCATATTGAAAAATTAAGAGACTGAAATATGGGTTATATTTTGTAATGTTCGCTCCAATTCATAAAGGATTTATTGTTGCTCTACTTCTTTTTCTGTCTTTCTCTTTTAAGCTATTGCATAGCTTTTATCGCGGGCCTCTAGGCCAGCGCGGCGACCGAATGAAGAAATTTCTTAACGAAAATTAATGATTTTAAACTGATAATTACGTCTAAACGAGTACTGCTTACGATTCGAAAAAAATATCTGTTAAACAAGAACATTTTCCTAATATTCTTAGCTTTGAATATTTTAGATTTTGTTTATATTACATAGTGTAATTAATTTGTGAAATTAGGTCTAACCGAATACAAAAACGACTACTACGCAAATACTATCTGGCGTATTATTATGAAACCTGCACCATATTAAAGATAATTTAATTATCTATCTTTTTATCTAGGATTTTTCGAATAATCCGGTCTTTTTGTTTTATCGAATAAAAAATAGGTGCGCGGCGCTCTATTGGAAGACGTTTAAATTATTCCGAATCATTTGCTACCGCAGCCGCAAATGATTCGGATAATTTCAACGTTTTCCGATAGAGCGCAGTTATCTGATATCAGAAAAAATAAAATAAATAAAATAAATAAATAAATATAATTGCATAAGTTGTTAAAAATGCTATGCAATAGCTTTACCGCGGCAGTCCCCGAGTGCCACACGTAATTTTTTTTTCTGTTTTATGTGTTAAATGGTCAGAATGTCATGGACATTGACATTGACAAGCAATATTAACCGGGCGGAAAATATGGGCCTATCTTTTCAATAATATTACCGTAATTGTGGTAATTTTGTTTTTTTACACTTTGCTTGTTGGGTTATAGTGCAGTATTTCGCTTTGTGTTTGTTATTGTAATATAATGTTAGTGATTTGATGTAAGATTAAATTGTACGAAATAACAAATAATTATATTAAATTAATAAATAATACACGGTCGGACACTTGCCAGTGTATTACTTTCCCGACCCAACAAACAACGTGGTGGGGAAGTATTGTGAACCCGTTGTTTTAAAAAAAATAAAGATCATCTTGAACCCTCCGAGACCATTAAGACCATTTTCAGGTGGATGTCTGTCTTTCTGCCTGTATGTACGTCTGTTTTTGTGACTGTGTGTATTCCTACACGATAGCGCCGAATGCCTACTCCGATTAAACTGAAATTTATCATGCAAGCTTCATTTGATCATGACAAGAGTTGAAAATGTAGTGCATGGTTAAAATCGGTTTACCAGGGGCGCACTAATCAAATTGCAATCTCAAAATATTGGACTTAAGACTTGTTGGGACCAAATCAAATGGAAATTTCCATGTCGGTATATCTGCGTAAACGATTGCATCGAACGTTTTAATGCGTTGCATTCTCACTATCCGCGCTCGTCGCCGACTATCCCTTTCAAACAGGTCAATCTCCTTCCTGTATGTACATCCTTCATACGTCCTTAGCTACTTGCCAGGAAAGTTTTGTGTTGACACAACCGATTTTTTTTATTGTCCGCGACCCCGCGCTTGGCGATTTCTGCGGGGCAGCAACCGGCAGACGTGCGTAGGCGACGCGAGGCGACACACTGCGGTGATTAGTTACACAAAAGATTTATACAAGATCTTTGGCGTTACTCCAACAAGAGCAAAATAAGGGGCGAATACACAAAAAGGCGAAACAATGACACGCACCACACGTGCTGCGACACACGAATAATAAGTGATTTATTTAATGACGTGCGCGGTATTGGATATACCGGTCGCCATATCCACGATTGGATCACTATGAATCAAACCTGGAAAAATTATTCAGTAGATATATGATATAAATATTTAATTTTAGGTCAAGGAGAGTGTGTAGAGGATGAGGTGAGAAACAAAAATGTCGACTCTAGAGCTATGTTTGGAGTAGTTAGTTAGCAGTAGTCACTAGAGTAATTAGGAGGTACAAATAAGAAAAGTCCCCAGATCTAGGAGATAAACGGAGTTCAGGGGGATTATGACTTTTTTGATTTTTCGATTATTTCTCTCTCTTATATAGGTATCTCTCAGTTACGAACTCTATTAACGCAAAATATACCCTCTATGCTGACTTTCGACTTATTACCTCACTTTCGCCCAGAAGATTTTGATACAGCATTTGCTTCTGTAATTGTAGCTCTGACGATTATATACGAGTGGTCCAAGGACCGTTCTCAAATTTTATTATTTATTTTATTTTGTTTATTTATTCTTCGGTAAAATTACAGAAATTTAATTTGTACAATGTTTCGCTGGTCGAATATATGAAAATAACCTCCTGCTCTCTATCCCTGGCCGCAGGAGTGACTTCTTCCCATTGTCTATAGCCGTGCATGGAACCCGTCTTTTTAATGTTTTGCCAAAAAAAGGTGAGAACCTCGCCGAATAAAACATGTTTCAAAAACAGACTCAGAGAACACTTGACACATAAATTCCCCTTTAAACCTTTGCGTTCTAGAGGCTTTAGTATATTTTGGTGTAGCACATACTGCGCCCATTAAGAGTTAAATGTGTTTTTGTTATTCTTTTTGCAATTACCAAACTCATTATATAAGTGTAGTTAGTAACTATCCGAAAAAAAATGTCGGCATATAATTATAGGTTAGCTTTAGAATATTGCCTGTAGGCAATAATGTCGCCTTTATATGAATAAAGTTTGTTTTTTTTTCTTTCAACTCTTTATTGTGAAATTTCACAATGGGCGGATTTATTATAATTCGACAATCTTTTACAACCAACCCTACTATGAAGTGGTAATACTACATGTGTGCGTGTAACATGTATGTAAAACGTGTGTCTTGTTATTGTATTTGATCGACAGAATTCAAATACAATTCCGTTAATTTTATACCAACTGAAAATGGGGACCTAGCAGGGAATCCAACCCGGAACCTTGTAAAGTAAGTTCAAGCGAACTAACTTTTATGCCATGGTCCGTGTAAAGCATTTATTATTATTATTATTATCTGGGGAACGATACATTACTATAAAAACGTTAAATTAGATAGCCTCTGGTTTCCTGGTGCCAGAGTCTTCTCGAAGGCCAAATCAAAGAAAGTAACCCTGTTTTGACAAGATAGTGAAGATCTTTTAAATATTTTGTTTTCTATGTTCAATCCCTTAGGTCGACCAACTAATTTATACGAGATATTTCATTATTATGAATATTGACATAGAAACGAGAGTATTATTTTAATATATTTTACTCTTTCGCCGTTGCAACTTGTAAGTATTTATGCTAAGTAACTACGATTACGTATTCCAACGTTTAATTGTTCACGTCGAGTGCTCCCTATCTTTAATATTATTAAGCAACACTTGTCTGAAAGTCCGCTGGATATCTTTACTTTATTAATGTGCTAATTATAATTATTAATTCGCACCGGCAACGCGCTGTGAGGGCAACCGACTAGACGCATCGAATGCAGAAAACTGTAAGTCAACAAGCTAGATAAATAAATATTTAAGAACTGCCACGAGAGGGTACTAATAATTCGTTAAAACTAATAATTGCAACTAAACATATGTGATACTTGTTTTCAAGGTATTACAATAAGTGTTTAGCAAATTAAAATAAATTTATCCAATCCGCAGGAGTACCTAAGAATAAAAAGAAAATGGTTTGTATTTTACACATACATACATATACACGTACACATGCTTAAATACACATACCTACACATACATATACATACATACATAAATAGAGAAAATAAATATATATAAATTTGTCGTCAAATAATAATAATAATAATAAATTAATTATTCTATATGCGCATTTTCTATGGTTCTATACAAGTCTATTATATTTAAACATTCAAAGGAGATCTAGGGGAACTGGCCCGAAGGCTGTTTCAGATCGCAAGAAGCTGTAATGGATATCACCAGCACTGGACTTCATAACCGAAAAAACAGCGAATTTTTTATTTTTCTATGACAGATCATGAAAAATGACATAAAAACAAATGAATAACATGTTTTTGAATTGTCATTTCTTTTAATTTCGTTTCGAACTCCAAATTAAGTTATCCAAGATCAAATTATTTGTCCAGTGGAAAAAAGGCGATTAACAAGTAAATTGTACACCAACCTAATAACAATTGTTGTGTAAGTGCCACCTACCAACCTCCAGTTATACCAGTCTGCACACTCTCTCTGATTGGGATTTTTGTCAGCATAACTGCGTAGGTCTATTTTACGATAAAATTAATTAAAAAAGTAACATAATTTATTTTGCGGGAATTGGGCTAAATAATTATAAAAATTGTAACTCACAATGTTATGCGAGTATCATCGAATCGAGCGCAACACCTACGCGAACTTGCGACACGAGAATCAATACTCAATATAGCAGCGTGCGTCGACAGGACAGCTTTCGGTATCAGCTTGCGCCAATGTCCCTCTGCTCGCGTGCATTCCATGTAAACTTTATTAATGTAAACGCATTTAGATTGTATAATTCATTTCGTGTAATGACATCGGTGGGTTAATTCATTTTGTCTGTTAAAATAAAAGCTTTTGGTAGGATTAATACTTAACTTCTTTTTGGGTTTATTAGTTTCCTTGTAAAATGTTTTCCTATTAATTGTAAACTTCTAGTCCGTAATTTATATCTACTCGCTCCTTAAAGCAACTGGCTATCGCTGACAATACAGAACAACGTCACCAAACCACAGTTGGTTGACCCAGACCTAATATGTAATGGCCTACAAAACCAGCGCCCACCCTTAAATTATATCTGGAAGAAGACAACGTCCATAATACAATAGAACTCATCAACGCCATCAAATATCCAGGAATTCAAATCGATCTTCATCTCCGTTGGAATGTACATACCAATAATATTTATTTATTTATTTAACAGGGAAAACATACAGCGCTACAAAAAAATATTACAATTACATTAAATACAATATTTCTGGCCGATGACATGCTTTCAACAATAGTTTTAGTTAGTTAAGTCTCCAATACGCACAGTGCATTCTGTGGGGGTTGGGAGGGGAAAAGGAAAGGAAAAGGAAGGAATGGGTGTTAATAGATTTTAAGTAATAAATGTGCAGTACAAAAAATAAAAATTTGAAAAATTTGAAAAGTTAAGAAAATTAAGAAAAAATTACTCCATCATATAAACCTATCATATACAGTTAAAGAACAACGAACGAAAAACCAAGTAGTCCCTAAGACAATAGTATCCCATGAGAAATGTCTATGTCGCATTTTCGATTAATTTTAAGTATATGCTTTGCTTAAATTTATTCTCTTTCATGTTAAATAGGTCGATATTCTGGAAATGATTATCGTAAGTTGACATTAAGCGGTACATGATGGAATTCTGGGCATACCTAGTACGGACGCGCGGGACTTCGAAGGTACGGGGGAAGCGAGCCACGCGTGGTGGAACGTGAAAAGATAGATTATGTATGAAATACGGGTTGTCCACGTTGTTATGGATAACTTTGTGTAATAATACCATGTCTGCCGTGGTACGGCGGTTCTCCAATGATGTAATATTGAAGTTATTCATCCTCTCCTCGTACGTGTTCAGTCCCAAGCATTGACGGTAGTTTAATTGTCTCATAAATCGTTTTTGGACGCTTTCTATTCTCTCCTTACATACATGATATTGCGGATTCCAGATCGGAGATGCAAACTCTAATACGCTTCGGATGTATGCAAAATAAAGGGTTTTGAATGCAGTCGGGTCAGAGAACGACTTAGAGACCCTACTAATGAAGCCCAAGGTTTTTAACGCTTTACTGACAATACCTTGTATGTGTTCGTCAAATGTCAATCGGTGATCGAGTTGAACGCCAAGGTCGCGAATGCTCAGCGCGTTGGGAATCGGATCATGGTTGATAAAATACTGAAAATGCAAATTAATTTTTTTACGGCTGAACGTAATTTGATTGCATTTCAAAGCGTTGAGAGAGAGTCTGTTTCTTTCGCAGTACTCAAACAACCTATTAATGTCATCCTGGATAAGGTGGCAATCGGTGATGCTTTCAACCTGGGCGTAAATTTTAAGGTCATCCGCGTATAGTATATAGGGCCCATTTTTAAAGCATGATCCAATATCGTGTAAATACGCGTTGAAGAGCAGAGGACCTAGGTGAGAACCCTGCGGGACTCCAGAGGGTATGGATGTGTAGTTGGATCGGAAACCGCCGATGGCTACAGATTGGTGACGTTTATTAACGTATGACGATATCCGTCTAAAGAGATCGCCATGAACTCCTAATTTCTTTAATTTGTCCAGAAGTATGGCGTGGTTGACCCGGTCGAATGCTTTTGAAAAATCTGTATATATTGCATCCACTTGTTTCCGATTATCCATAGACTGGATGATAAAGTTGGTGTATTCTCCCAAATTTGAAACCACAGAGCGCTGCTTGAGAAAACCATGTTGCTGTGCTGGTAGAAACGTAGCGAGATAGGGGTATAGCTGTGAGTAAACCACTTTCTCAAAGAGCTTACTCAGTACTGAGAGGGAGCACTATAAAATTCAGGGAGCAATATTTCAGGCAGCACTATAAAATTTATTTATATATTCAGAAATCGTAGAAATGTACTAGATATAAAAACCCTACGATCAGTATATTGTGCCTAAGCCCAGTCACTTATTTCCTACCGACAAATTAGCTGGGGTGGTGCGGCCAGAGTGCATCTAGACTCGCTAATTAAAGCCGAAAAGGCGATAGTTCGCGTTATTAATGAAAACCCCTATTTATATCCGTCCGACGAGATTTTTAGGGAATTTGACTTCTTGGATGTGAATATTATTACGCATTTCCATTGCAGCACTGATCGTCATTCTTCGCTAAACCGCTCACATGATACTCGAAATAAAAAAAAAGGACACCAACGAGTGAATACAGGCATTACGCGATTCTGGCACCGCGAATGTATGATTCCTTCTGCTCTTCTTTGGCGCAGGCTAAATTGCAGAGTACAATCAGCAGATTCACTATGAACAAATATATTATCACGTGACTCATGTCTAAAAGTAGAAGCCAGTGCGAAGAAATGGTGACTCATATCCTGACTTAGGCCATATTTGACTATATCTATTACTTGATAGTTTACCACAAATACAATTAGTTGATTATGATTAAAATAAATTAATAATATTATTATAATCTATAATTAACTTTAGAATTTTATATGTGCATAATAAGGAACCTTTACAGACTATTTAATTTTAATAATAGGCATTTAATAATAGGCAAAATTAATAATAGGCATTTAACCCCTTGAGTATGATACGACCAAATCTGGTTCTGAAACAATTATCCGTTGAGTAATTATACGACCAGATCTGGTTCTGCGTTTTTTTCACTTCTTTGACGTTCTCATATTTATTCATAATTATCTAATTGTTTTACAAAATGATATTTCAATATTCTATATTCGAAATTTCAATGCAATCATTGTGCAGTTATTCTTTTTATGATTGGTGTAGTAGTTTCGTAGTTATAGTACTTTAAGGTCGATGTCGCCGAAAATCCTGCAAAAGAGACAGATGCATCCATGAAAATACCCATTTACTCCAAGGGTTAATAATCGCCAACCTTCGATGGAAGATTCCACCCCTAGAAGAAGATAGATAATAAAATAGAATTCCTTGCAGTCAGCGACGTAATTGAATACAATTTCCATGTTTTTATTTTTTTTTTTTATTTTTGTTGTATATTTTGGTGAATGTTGAATTACTATCTGGTACAAACTTAATTAACTAATGTAAACAACTGATTTCAGATATCATTAAGATCCTTGATACTGCTCAGCTACAGGAAATGGCGCTCAAACGATAGTTAGTTAGTTAGTTTGTCTGGGCTTTTTCCCGCACTTGACCTCTTGATTGGGCCGTTGTGCGTGGCTCATGTTTCTATTTATGTTACTCCAGCCAACCCAGGCTGTCCCAGAAGGTTAGCAGCCTGTTTGGGTTGCTACAGGCCTCCGGGACAGATGCTGGAGATTGTAGTATTCTTGCCCGTTGCTCTGCCACGCTCCTGCATTCCATGAGCACATGCTGTGGCGTTTCTTCTTCCTCCATGCATCCTCTGCATAGAGGGCTGTCTGTCACACCTATGGTAAACAGGTGTTTGTTTAGGGGACAGTGGCCTGTCATAGTACCTATGACTTTACGGATTTTGTCCCTTTTTAATCTGGTGAGGTTGCGGGCAAGTTTTTTGGATGCTTCCGGAACCGCGTTCTTTGTTTGCCTGCATCCTGCGTTCTTTTTCCATTCTGTAAGGTGGGTTTCTTCGGTGTTCCTGCGTAGCCATGTTTTTATTTGGGCCTGGGGAATGGGCATCAAGGGTTCCGGTCCATGTAATATTTCCTTTGATCCCCTTTTGGCCAGTTCGTCTGCCGCGTCGTTTCCCAGTGAGTCGCTGTGCCCTTTAATCCATTGCAGGGTCACTCTATTTGACCCTGCAATGGATTGGAGCGCATTGTGGCATTCCAGTACAAGGACAGAGGTTATAGTATTTTTTGCTAGCGCTTGTAGCACGGAGGCACTGTCGGAGACAAATTTCAAGCTTAGGTCTCCGACATCTTTGGCTGCAACTGCTTGTGCTGCTCTGGTGATGCCAATGCATTCTGCTTGGAAGATCGTATTTAGGTTGCCTAGGGTAGTTGATATTTTGATGTTTAGATCATTTGAGAAGACGCCGGCTCCGGTACCTTGAGTGGTTTTGGAGGCATCTGTGTATATCCTTACTTCATTTGTACCAGAGTGATCTGCTGGTTCTGCAATGAGTTGGATATTGTATCTTCGATCAAAGACATGATGGCATATTATCCTGTCCATGGGTGCGCTCAAGCGATAGTCGGATACTAAATCAAATGACAATTGCCGACAATAACAAGGTCGAGTCGACCGACGACAAAGCCTGTAAAATCCTCAGAATCTGCAGTGGAACTGTGAGGAATTCTACAATACAAAGACACTTCCATTATTACTAAGTGAGCGGTAAACAAAAGAACTACTTATTCTAAAAGTGACCACTCAAATCTACGACCCTTTGAGACTCGTTCGTTCGTAAAGTGTCCGGGCCAGGTCTCTCCAAAATTATGTGACTTAGATGGCCTTGTCGTTCGCCTCTTGTACATATAGGTTCTGGTGTGTGATGGGGGATAACAGCTGCGGGCAGGATGGGAGGTCGTCTTCATCCTGCAGCGTTTCACATTCTCACATTCGTATATTGGATTCTCTGTGTAGGCCCAGTGGACGATATTGGCTCAACATCTTGTTACAGACACCCTCAATTGGTTGAGACTCCGCCAGGTGGTATGAGGAGATGGGACCCCGGTGCTATGTCTTCCTTTACGTCCTTGCCGAGTGCAGCATCCATTGAGTGACACGGATCGAAGATTGACTGCTCTGGCGCGGTTGTGTGCGGCTCAAGAATGACTCTCGTGATTTGAGGCGATTGTTGTGAGGTTTTTGCCCGTCCAGTGGGTGCCTTGGGTTTTCTATCACCTGTAGGCGTTCAAAATCAGCCAGGTCATCACGACGTATTGCGGTGCCATTATACGAACTTCGTAAAACTCATGAAGATTCGTCCACAAGAAAGTGTTTAATTTATAAATCCAAATAAGATCATCAGAATCGACACAGGTCTCGAATCACCCAACATTATTTCTCCATCGTCTTCTCCAATTCTATGGTCTCATCATCCCTTATTAATGGCAAGCGTTATGTCGCGAAATGGTGTTGTCATAATTTTCACATTAACAATTCGCACTTTATAAAATATTTGGTCCACTCCGACAGGGAATTAATTCGATAAAGTTGGATAGCGCCATTTGTTAATCCGGGAACTTCGCATCCAATAATGGTCTTGCGGGAGCATCGGACATACACCAAAATGCACCATGATTCACCATAATTTCCGACTCTGAGTCGAGCGACCACTCGTTTGACTTTAGGGGTTTGCGGCTGCTATCTACACTGTGAAAAAATATAACGATGTAATACACGGAAATAGGCATTTTTCAAAAGGGATTATTCATATAATCCAGACTGTGGTCCATACGTATCAATTAACATAACGCGTAACGGTATTAGTGTGTCAGTTAAAAAGTATAATAATCAAATCAAAATCCTGACAATTGAAATAGGCCATAATTCGAACATATACGTACTAAAAACTTTACATAGTAACACCCAAAGTAGTAATAAATTAGTACTACAATATTTGCAAAGCCAAGGCCCTCCAATTCGGTCAGATTATAGGAAGGGTGGTCTATCAGAATCTCCTTAATGTTTTTTTAAATTGTATGTCCTCCAGCTGTTTGATAGATGTAGGGAGTAAATTGTAGAATTTAATGCTAAGGTATAAGTAGCTCTTTTGTACTTTTTCCTGTCTTGTTTGGAACACGTTTCGTAATGGCTTTGGAATAGTTGGTCACTGTTATGTTGGACACTGTTATATTGGTCACTGTTATGTTGGACACTGTTATATTGGTCACTGTTATGTTGCTCACAATATTTGGTCACGGCATAAAATTCGGAATGTCCCATGGTCATGCATTAACTTCAATTTTTATATAATCATCGTAAGTATGGCGAAAAGTATAGGGCCATGGTTTGAATTAAAAGATTTTAATGACAGATGACTAAATAATTTGCTATTACTTTCGTCGGACAAAGCTATATATGTATTTAAAAAAAAAAAATTAAACCAGTTGATAGGAATTCCTACACTTGGTTATGTCAAAAACTAACAAAAATAACAAGTATAATAATTAAATATATACCTATTAGGGTATAAGGTATGAACTTCGGTATTGCAAGGTATGAACATTGAACATCCAACCGCAGATTTCTCTAGGATAGAAGAAACAACGTTTTCTAATATTTTCAATCAAAATTCTTACATAATTTTGTAGAATTTTCATGTGGACAATAGTTCTAAATAATAAAATAATCAAACAAATATTGGATAATTTCACAAATTATCATAAGGCAAGATATTTTAAAGAAGAAACACAAATACAAACAAATCAGTAATAATAGTAATAGTCAATAGCCAAAAGTTACAAGGAAAAAGAAAACGCAATTGTAAAATAGTCAATAATAGAAATAATAAGGAATGATAATAGTCAAGTAGGTCAATAGAGCTGCGAAAAATTGATATTGTCGAAATCCTCAATGCTATAAATGGGGTTTTTAGTCAAAATACCCTGTACCTTTTTCTTAAAGTGAACCTCCCCAAGGCCCCTGAATGTCAGCGCCCTATCAGCGCCAGTCAACCCCCCCTATCAGCGCCACCTGAATATCGCCGGCGCGGAAGGATTGCCAAAACATACCATGGCATTGATAACCAATGATGATTTATTTATTTATTTATTTATTTAAGAATTAAATACTATAAAACATTGATTAGCTTACAAAAATAACAGGAACCGAATGGCAAAACCTTAACCTTTTGCTTATTTGTTTCTGTCACCCAACTGGGACTAGCCCGTTCTAGGGTGGACAGGACTCCAATATTACAATCAAGTTTGCTTGATTGCTTGGTTGCCTACAAATGTACAAGTTTTAGTAAAAAGCTAATGACACTAAATTGCCCTAAAATGTGGTCTTCAGAATAAAATAAAAAATAATAATAATAAAAAAATATTAAAAATATATAATAAATAAAATGCAATTCCATTATTAAAATAGCTTAGATAATTTAGATATGTAATAAATTTTGCGATATGGAAATTTCAATTTTCAATGTCGTTATTTAGAAGACACTTGTGTGACAAAATGAGCATGTATTTTATGTGTAAGGAAAAAAAATCTTCCCTTCTCTTTAAGAGTTCAGTACTGATCGTATCGTACTCGAACATCCCTGCTCTTACAACATGTCCTTCCGAAGTCGATGCAATGTGCAGTTGGTTCGATGGCTTGCCCGCTCAGAGCGCGTTGTATGCAATCTATAAAATTCGAAATGCCCCATGGTCATGCATTAGCTCCAATTTTTCATATAATCGGCGTACGTATGGCGAACAGTATGGTGCCAGCGCACTGCCAGACCGCGGTCGCTTCGTGCCTTCGATTGAATTAAAATATTTTAACGAGTACGCGAATTCCTTGATCTTTATGATTTCAACATTGCTGTTGGTGCTATGAAAACGGGCTTAGTTGTTGTTGATGTTGTTGTTTTAAATAGGGCAAGAACCACAGAGTGAACCACAGTTTCTGGAGTCTTTAAATAATAATCTATATTAAGGGAGAGTCTCTGGGGCCTAATGGCGTTTCTACAATGTTCAACTAAAAAATCGTGTAACCACAAAATACTTATTCTAAAATTCTGAAAAAATTGAACAATACAATGAAGAGTGGCTTCATGATCAGTAATAGTGGTTGTATCTCGTAATAAAAGAAAGTGAAATTTAGCCAGAGTATGGAAGTGTTTGCAACAAACGTCTGTTAATTATTTCAAATGATATGCAAACATTCATTTGTATGGATCTGTGGCGTATTGGAATTCGTCACATCCATTTAATTAGATTTCAGATATTGTATACGGCAGCCTTATCCTACGCCGCACGTTTTGCCGTACTGAACACGTGTCTTGACGGCAACAATATATTGTCTATAGTCAATAATCAACGAGAGTAATGACAGATCAATTTTGAATTTCGTTTGTAAGATGGTTGGGCTAGCTTATTTTAGTGAACTGGTCAGTGAAAGAGTAGCCATTTTTGATGTTTCATTCTTTATACGTATCCTTCGCGCAT
The DNA here is from genome assembly GCA_944548615.1 of Micropterix aruncella. Lineage (NCBI taxonomy): Eukaryota > Metazoa > Arthropoda > Insecta > Lepidoptera > Micropterigidae > Micropterix > Micropterix aruncella. The sequence goes on from OX155969.1 coordinate 4,536,462, forward strand.
CACAGATATTTGTTGTATATTGTTGTATTGTTGTTGTTGTTGATATATATTGTTATTGTATTGTTGTTGATATTTGTTGTAAGGCTCGATAGATGAGTGATGTCAAGGGTCCGAACAGTACCTGTGTCAGCATTTCGCTCCATCGACAAAAATCGTGACGTTCGTTGGGCTGGGAGAGCAACGCGAGTAATTAATCGGCTATCTATCTTACGCACTGAACAGGGTGTGTCAAATTAACCCGTGTTTCACTCCACGACTATCAACTGAGCCGCTACTTTGAGAATTGGTCAGGAGAATCCCGCAGGCGCAAATGCTGACATCGTTGCAAGGAAGGAAGCCCATGACCCGCTTTATATGACCTGTCCTAAACCATTCTGTGGTGTGGCCGTAAGTAACACCGTGGAACAATTCCGATCCTAAGACAGAATATCAAAGTCTAAACAATAATATGACGTTTCAGGACTAAATCAAGGAAAAAATCGGTTGTGTCACCCCAAGACTTAGACCCAAGTAGACAAACCCCTAAATACCTCCCCCATTCCCCCCACTGTCCCTCCCCTAAATACCCCCTTGACCTCTTTCCTTCCAAACCCCTCCCTTTAACCCATCCCCTATCACCATCTCCCCTCGAACCCCCACCCCCAAAAACCCCCATCTAAAACTACCCCCTGCAACCACCCCTTTACCCTTAACTACCCTCATCCCTAACACCACCGCCCCAAACCACCCCCGCTCTATAGGAAATATTACTATTCCCAGACTCTCCTGGCTGTAAGTCGGAATGCACAATCGATTGGCTGACTCCGTACTGTGCGCATATCTTCCAGGAGCGCCGGAAGGTTGACTCCTAGGAGAGACTGGCCCGCAGGCCGCAGTCCTACACGGGCTCGCACTTCTGTCTGGAGGTCACCGGATGGGTGTTGACCCGTGCCTTTGACCGACTCTATACAACTGGGTCTTAATGGCCAAATTGCAACAGGGCCCATTAGCTCGCTCGCCGGATGGGCAGCGTGGTTAGCCTACCGGTCAGTGCACCAACCGCCCAGTTCCACCCTAGGTGTTCCTTCGAATCCGCAAACTTTTATTCCAACCGCCTCCGACTGTAGATTACAGCCGTGGCAGAAGCTCACAGCGGCCCTGAAAGGTTAAGCCTTTCTACGAGGAGGTTGCCGAATGGGAATTGAATAACGAGTGGTGTAAACCAAGATAAATATTGCCATAAAAATTGCCAACACCACTCAATCTACAAGGAACTATTAGGAACTTAGTTTGTGTAGGAGCATAGATTGTGCCACTCGTGCATATTAGTAGAATTTTCTACGGGATATATTGGCGCCCTAATTTTTACTATAACAGTTTGTTTCATTGGATTTCCAGCGAGATTTATAATATAATTTATTTACCTCAAATTATTTAGTAAAAATTTAAACCCCGGGGTTTACTAAACAACACCCAGGTAAGAAAATCCTTAGGGACTGATTGGAATGGGAACATCGGGCATCCTGGAAACAGAGCCAAGGATGTCGCCAGGCAAAGGCCATGATAGAGCAACCGCTTCCTAAGAAAACCAAGGCCCTACTTGACATAAACAAGAAGAACATTAGAATCACTATCGGTCTCCTCACCGGACCCACGACCTTTAGAGCACATCTATTCAACATTGGCTTAACCGAGAGCAAGGGCTGTCGAATATGTGGCGAAGAACCTAAAGACAGCATACACATCGTTGGTCGCTGCCCAGGCCTAGCCGCAAAAGACACGGCTTACTGGGACGAGCTTTTCTCGAATTCAGCGATCTGCCCAACTTGAAGGTCAGTCATCTGTATGGACTAGTAAGCAGTACCAGGCTTCTAGCAGACCACTGACATAACCACAAAGTGAGTAGGTACAAAGGATCTTATAGATTCAGGTGACATCAAGGGCTGGGATACAAGCCCTCCACTCCTTTTACTACTACTACTATAGAGTAAAACCAGGGGTTTACTATTTAGTAAATCCTAGATTGTGACGGATCACCCTGTGTACACTTTATTGAATGCAACTCCGATTATTTATGTTTTCGAGGGGTATCAATAATTATGTATTGTATAGTTTTAATGGCAAAATTGTGTCGATGGATCAAAAACGCGGGGCAATCGTTTTTATATTGCCCTCAAACAAACAGCCGCCATTATCTTTACAGCGGGCCTCTCGCGAAATTGATAAAAAATACAATCAGAATTGTCGGCTTTTATGGCTGGCACAAACTTATAAATCGATTTTGGCCCCTCGGCATTTGTTTATTGCATCTTTGCGGCTTGTAAGCAACTTTTCCCAGTAAAAACCGCTCTCTTGTGTGTGGTCTTCGGCCGCTGTGATAATAATTGGACGATCGTAATATTGAGGTAGATTTTATAAAAAGAAAGGACATAACATTTCATACGCTAGGTTACGGCTAAAGACATAGCGATCCTTGCCGTTAACGGTATATAATATCATCCCTAAAAAACATATTATAGTATTGCAAGCGACATTTTTAAAATTTAATATTTAGGTAATGAAAACGTCAACCATTGCTACATGTACCACGCCCGACGATGTTTAACTTCGATGATCTGACGGGAACCAGTGTTTTATCGCTGCTACGGACATTACAACGCACTTATCCTGGCCACTACGCATGTTACTTACGCCCTTACGCGACTACGCACTTTACCTGACCTTTTCCCGAGTTTCGTGAACTTATTAATTAATTTATTAATTAATTTATTTATTTAAGTACCTTTTTATTTATTTATTTATTTATTTATTTATTTATTCATTTATTTTTTATTTTTTTAATTTATTAATTAATTAAATAAGTAATTAATTTATTTATTTATATATTTATTTATTTATTTATTTATTTCATAAGCAAGTCAACATAACAGTTTATACCAATCCGTTGATATGCAATATACACATAAATATAAAAAAATAATAGAATTCTTACAAGTACATACACAACATGTTTAAATAAGCGTTAAATACAAATACAGGCATTAAAAATAGAACAACTTACAAACTTACAGTACATAAAGAGTGAAAACAATTTATATTATTGTGACATAAACAAGTAGCGCAATGCCCACACCTTGAAGAGATGCGGGCTCGCTGTAAAAATATCAAAGTCTGACGCTGTCGAACATAGCGCATTTATGTGCCGCAAAGCTCGTGTAAGCAGACTCCATCGACTTAGGTTGGTGCGCGAGGACGGCTCTGCAAATAGATTATGAGTGCGAGCACGATTATAATTGTCCGGAACAAAGAGACAAACATTCCCGCTAACCCGTTTGTAGACATGACTTGTTTTTAGACATAATTTAGAAAAATATGTGAAAGATACGGATAGTAGTAGATATACTCATAGATAAATTGAAAACTTGGCCATTTAAACCAGAATAGTTCACTAAGGCTAGCTCTATATATATATATATATACATTTTGAAACCAGGCATAAATGGCCAAGAGTTATAAACACATAAACTTTCTCACTATTCTGGTTATCAGTATTACCGCTTTCTGCTTTAATTGTTTGAGCCCCGTATGGAACATTAGAGACACGTTGCCATTCTAATGTTTAGTGGGGCTATAAGGGATAGAAACCTTCTGGAACACTATTGTTGATGCTATACAAGCTAACTGCAGTCTTCAAATGTCAGCTGTCTGCCGCACCAATGTTGATCAAATAGGTTCGCCGCACATTTTCGTCGATCAATAAAAAATATCAAGCCTATTTGCTATGATTGTTTTTTATTAAAGTAAGGTCTAACGCGGTTGTTTTCAAAAGTATTTGTTGATATACCATGTAACATGCAGCAAAATGTCTGTAGAACGGTGTCGAATACAACAGGCGAACCCGTCACACTAGGCTGGTATAATGATATGTGATTGTTCTGTCAGCCGTGGGATGAGCGTAGAAGACTTAGAGACAATACAAATTTACTGCCTAGCTATGCTAATATGCCCGTCAGAGACCAATGCCTTACGGCGAGGGACCGGGAAAGGTAAACAGCGGGCAGCCTCGCCCCCTGAGTGCCAGTTTTGGAAGGATACTTTGGTATACCGGATACGTTCACCGGATATCTATCTTGATTATGAAAGTTTCATAATTATCGTCTTAATAATAAGATCGCACACTCGAGAACCTCAGTCTCAGCAAAGGGATCGTTCGTCCGTTATCGTTTCTTGAACAGGTTAGGCCACGTTTCTTTAAAAGTATGCGGCCTGGATGGCCTTGTCCATGATCTTAGGTCCTTGTCCATGATAGGAGGTGGCCTTGTCCATGATAGGAGGTAGTCCTTATCTTGCAGCGTTCCACAGTCGCATATTAAATTATCTCCCTTACGGATAAGATTAGCTCGGCATCTTGTCTTACCCACAATCAGTTTGTTGGGGCTACGCCAGGTGGTTTATGGGAGAAGAACCCCGGTGGTATCTCTTCGTTTACGTCCTCGCCAAGTGAAGCACTTCATCGAATGGGGCGGCTCGAAGATGACTGCCTTGGAGCGGTTGTGTATGGCATTTAAATTATTGATCCATACTCCAGAATCGATCTAATCAATGATGTATAGACGAATGTTAAGGATTTCGGATGTTGAAATGGTTTCATTGTTCTGACGACAAAACCAAGAAGTTTATTCAATTTTCCTTTCACCCAAAAATAACTCCTAGGTCTCTGATATGGTCGACACTTGGCACAATCGCGTTTTTTCGTGAACTAAAACTGAAATTAGTTCAAGCTAACAAGATGGAGCAGTGTTTCCCAATTACAGGTACCTACGCGTACCCCCAGGGGTACGCGAAGTTGTATCAAGGGGTACGCGTGGCAATCTCAACTAAAATAATTTTATCAGTAAAAAACCATTACGCAAACAACAATGGATGACATATATTTTGCGCGACGTACCGTTACGAAAGCGGATGTTCGGCCATGACAAACTTAAAAACTAAACATCGTCACAGACATCAACTCGAAAACAAGTTGAGACTGAAGCTGACCATAAAGCAACCAGATTTTTCAGAGTTGTGAAAAAGAAGAGCGTACACATTTGTCACATTTACCCGATTTTCACGGTCTTTAGAACTGTTTTTTTTAAGGTAAACGTTTAAAAGAAACTGATTTAAATTTTATTTGACATTCCTGCAATAAGCGGTACGCGAGTTTGAGGTCTTTCTTCGAGTGGTACGCAGGAAAAACTAATTGGGAACCACTGAGATAGAGTAAATACGTTAGAGCGGAATATCAAACAAACGATCGTCGATTTTCCCGCTTCAAAACTTCATGCCATCTTCCGAATAAGTTTGAACACATTTCGTGCGGTGTTAGATTTAGATGCTTTATCTTTGATGGGTATTTTAATGCGAAAAGGGACAACCGTTCATTTCACATTCCACTTTAGCGTATTGCCCTGTCTCGTTCACATATGTAAACTATTTTCGTTCACGATTTTAGTGCACGAAGAAAGGCAACCGTGCCTACTATTTGAAGTTGTGCCTACTATTTGTAGGCACAACTAATTGAAGAAGTTCTTACTATTTGCCTATATTGATAGAACAGTTGTGTTTTAATTTTCATGTTAGTCGTCATACTTTTTAAGAATTATATCGATTAACTTCATCGAATATATTGGTCACATGAAAATATTCCATGAGAGTTAGTCCAGATTTGATTATAATTTTAGGGTTAATAAAAGATCCATTATTGTTTTATATATGACCCCCTCCCCCCCCCCCCCCTTATATATTTCGATGGGTAAATAAATTAAATTAATTTAATGTTATTAATAAAATTAGTTACTCAATTTAGACAAGAGATGATATACAATATATAGTTTTAAACTTACCAATTTACGAAAACATAGACTATATGATAACAGTTTACAACAAAACAATTAACGGTAAATAATATGTATTAGATTAAATGGGTAGATACGATGCTATGTATTTTCAAAATATTTTAAGAAGTCGTTATGGGCATACATGTTGATTTTAAGCAGATAGACTCGGATGGATCTCTTGAAAATATCGATGTTTTTAATTTCTTTTAATCTTTCGGGCAATTTATTGAAAAGTTTGAGGCCTAAGTATCGACTAGTCGCCTGGAACTTGGCAGTACGTGCTACGAACGGTTGGAGATACAGGGTTTTATTCCTGGTGTCATGCCGATGTACTTCCTCGTGGGATATGGCCGAGCTCTTATTGCAATAGAATTCGCAAAGAGCTTCTTGAGCAAAAATCGCATATACGGTCAATATCCCTAGTTACAGTGAGTTCATATTAGCAATATTTTCACAGCATCTCTAAATGATCCCCTGCTGTAATCAAGGTAAGAAAGCGTGAGGCGAGGCGATAAGAGTCGCGGATCGAATCTCCCCCATTCAGCAGTCGTAAAAAATGTTATTAGCGCATAATGGTGGCCATTCCATCGGCACACCGAACGCTTGTCATGTTTTTGTGCCCTTTTTTTGCCGCGCTTCTCTTCCCTTGCGGTAATTAATTGGCGCCATTAATCCCCGATCGGAGGTGGGCAATGCCGCATGCATCATGACCTCATAAACCACCGCCAGTTCAAGGTCCCACCGGGGGACCTTCAATGGAATTAATATACATATGTCGATCGCTCAGTCATGTTTGATGGCTAAGAGTTTGACGCAAAATTAAGAGTTTTTTCTAATTATTGAATAAGGTTATCAAACAATATTACACATATTTAGTATTCATAATTCAGTATTAGCATTGAAATTATATGTGGTTTTAGATTGGTGAACTATATAGTACGATTTTGCGACCTTTCTGAAACGGCAAAATGTAGGTGGCGCTGGTATCATTGACGGCAAACTACTCGTAATAACCTTGATAATATTTTTTAAAAAATAAAGCACTGGTTAATTATAAAAAACACAATAATTTAACTAATGATAACAATAATAGGATTCATTTATGGGAACCAATTCTCGTATTTTTTATTTCGGATATTACAGAAATAATAAGAAGAAATAGAATGTCATATATTATTATACCTCTCATCTATGTAATATTGAAACCTGTACACCAAATTAAAAATTGATATCTTTATGTAAATAATATTAAAATAATACTAGCGGGTATTTAAAAATTCGTTTGTTGTTTTATTACTTTAGCGATATATACAGTGCGCCGCCATACTGTTATAACACGAAAGTAACCTTATAGAAGATTTGTCTTTTTTGGAACTACCTATCAGTGCCATCTACACGTGGGGTTTCGTGGTTAAATTCTGGTTGCCAAGTTGTAGTACGCCATTGAGCAATCTTATACGCTATGTAATCAATGGTTTTAGCTTGCTATATTGGCTGAAAATACACATAAATCGAAATAAACCCCTATGTTTAAAAAAGTGTTTTAACTATATGTTATAAACGTCATCATCATCGTTGTTTATTGCCTTAAAATCTTACAGTGTTGCAAACATTATTATACTGCATAACTTATTTTAGTTGCATAGTATTTTAATTCATTACAGCGATAAAAAATGCAAGTTATAATTAACTGTTGGTTTTCCTGAAAAATAAATAAATAAATAAATAAATAAATAAATAAATAAATAAGTACACTAATACATCCAATCGTATACTGTAGTTAATATATGAAGACGAGTTTCACCCAGATATTTAAATTACTTACATTTTTATTTAAATTCACATGGAAGCCACCAAACTAGAATATAATAAAAAATACTAAAAACCTCTAAAGAATAAAGCATACTAAAGAATACTCGAATACAATAAAGATTTTTTAAAACCTCTAAATAATAAAGCATACTCAAATACAATAAAGATACTCAAAACCTCTAAAAAACAAAGCATACTAAAGAGCAGTCGAATAAAATAAAAAATACTAAAACCCTCTAAAGAATAAAGTATACTAATAAATATACTGGAATAATATAAAGAATACTAAAAACCTTCTTAATACCTTAAATTATTTTCGAATACAATAAAGATTACTGAAAGCATACTAAAGAATACTCGAATACAATAAATAATACTAAAAACCTTTATAATCCATTAGTCGTGCTTAATATAAAATTAATTTGCGACTATTGGAGAAAAAATGTGGATTGTCGTTGTTAAAAAAGTAATGAAAATAATAAATAGAAAATTTTTATTATCAACATATTATATATAACGATGTAGTATAAGTGTTAAAATGTAGTATTAAAATGAGCAAAAAAATGTTAGCATTGTCAAAAAGTTAAATAAAATATCTTACATTATGAATAAAAATAATCAATATAATAATAAATATTTACCTAATAACTGAAATTGTGAATAAATTTTATATTAGCATTGTTAAAAAATATCGATTAAGTCAAGATGCATAGAATTTATTTCACACAGTGCTGAAAGATCATTGACATCGTAAAATTCTCTTTAAATGAGATATATTTTTAGCGTATAATTAAGCTGGGGCGTTATCCTTTCCAGATTTTTTTTTTATATTAAGGGGTAGCTTGTTGTAGCATATTGTCCCGACGTGGCTTGGATCCCTTTTAAGTAATTTTAGGTTTGGGGATGTTTAAGAATCAGATTATTTCTACCTCTAGTAAAGTAAATATTGGCATCTGATTGTGTTTGCATCTTACCTATATTTTTTTTGTAATTATTGCGTTCTAATACGAGGGCGAGGGTTTTAGGCCTTCTATATTGAAAACTCTCCGAAATATTCTACGATGAACAACTGACGTGGGCGACTACAAAAGAAATTACATGGATGATTATTTTTATGCTACACCTTTTCATACTTTGTATTAAATATTATGTCACTAAAATACCTGATTTCTACTTGAAGAAAGCACCAAGTCAAAAAACAGAAACATGTAGTTACTTGTAGAAACATGTAAAACTTTAAATCCGGCTTATAAAGTATGTCCCAAAAGTCCCGCATGAAGTAGACAGAAAATACAGCTTTAATTTTGTTTTATTCATAAAGCATTCATACATTATGGCTACACGCTATTTAGCTACAGAATAATACAGCTGTCACGCTGTTTTTTTTTGTAGTTTGCAACACATTAAATGGCTCAACATTCTAGTCTCGCCAAATTTTGAGACCCCGTTATAATATAAATAAATACAAAGGTTTACAATTCCATGAAAAATGGTGAAACCGTTTTTTGCGTCTCCTGAAAATTTAAATCCATTTTCAAATAGAGGATTTAAATACGTATTTTTAAATTTGAATTTGGGATTAATAGATCAAACCGCCAGTAATTATTGTAGTGTCCAAGAGAGGCCGTTATAATTGCAAGTTGATTGGCCAGAATAGCGGGGGAGGGACGGCGGGGGGGGGGGGGACGATGCAAATTAGGCAATGTCAGAAGAAAAAATCTACGTTTTGCACGCTTTTCTTTGTAAGAGAAAACCCTCTCATATGTTATTATGTTGACTATCTCTATTGTGGTCGCGAAACGGAATCTTTCATGTGGTGAGGTGCTAGTTTCCCTCAGGTAGAATAAAAAAAATATTGAATTTTTCCGACTAGATGTGGACGACTCTTTATATATTTTTTTACATAATTATTCTTTATCTGGCTATGTGCATTAAAACTTTATATAATTCGTCAAAACGTCAGTAAAATGCGACATGGTTATCATAATTTCTGTGTGGATTTCCATACAATGTTCTGGATTCGCGTGACGAGAAGTTTCCGCTGGTTCACATAACTTCTAATGCATTATTAGATTTAATGCTTAGAAATAATAAGATGCCTTGCGAGTATCGTAATTATAAATATTGTATAACGATAACCTGTAAATGCAGTTAGTGGCGGAATTAAACATTTAAAGAATTTATATTTAAAGAAAAATGATCTTGTTATTCATTTCACAAATTAGATAGGGACGTTATGAGAGGCATCAAATTAAAGATATAGCAACTTAAAGAATTGAATGTTTAAAAGTTAACTGAATTATTTGTACCTAATTCTGTTTTATATAGAAACCAATACTACTAATAATGACCTATTAATAATAAAAAAAATATTCATTTGCGCTGTATATACAAAAATATGGACAAAAAATACAAAATTATAATTAAAACTGGAAATAGACAAAGACTATATAATTACAAAAACTGCCAATTAGGGGTATTCTCAGGTTATATTTAACCTGGTTTTCACGACACTTATATTATTGGTATAGGAACCAACCATTTAATGAATTTCAAATGAAATAATTAAAATGAAATAAATAAAAATATCAAAAATCATAATAATCCAAATCAAAGTAATAAATATTACATAATCACAACAAAAATTAATAAAGAAATAAAAAATCAATAACACAATCAAATTAAAAAGTAATCATTCTAAAAACAAAAATGAATATATATTTTCTTTGGTTCTAAACATTTTTTTATAACATAATATTGTAGGGGCCCTAAATATTCTGATTTATCTCGATCGCAATGCCATTTCCAACCGATTCCATACAACCGCAGAATAATAAGATAAACTGCACTGTTCTATGAAAATTCGATATCAACTAATGCATTATTCAGATTCCAACAACATGTATTTTCCGCTGGTTCTTTTAAAAGTCAGCCAGAACTTTTTGAGATTGAGAGTATTATACAAGGTGTTTGGCAGATAAACCGACATATTTTGTTGGAGAATGGGGGGGGGGGGGGGTCATTTGCTGGCTTTTACGCATAGACCCTATGTCCTAAAAGCCACTTATTTTTTTTTTAAAATACCCGAAATTTTGCGTTTAAGTCATCATAACTTTCTTGTCTGTATCAGTAATACACAAAATAACTGTTATTGTATTCTGCAATGTATTGTTAATGCATGCGGTGACTGCATTTTTTTAAATAGGTTTTATTATTAGAGAGGGTGTTCAGTCCTGATCAAGAATTATCTCTTATTTTGATCAAATACTGATTGTTTCTACAGAATATCTTTTTCATGTAGTCTATTATTGGAACCGCTACAATTTACAGTTTTAAAAGAAAGCTAAGTGCAAAATGCCTCAGATTTTTTTTAATGAATCTAGAACTTGAAAATTTTTAACATCTACACATTTTTAAGAGTTTCGAAGCTTGTACGTCATTTTCTTGAAATTGTTTACATTAATTATTAATTTATTTCAAATGAAAATACATTGCAAAATACAAACAAGTTATTTCGTGTTATTACTACCATAACCAAAAAAGGTAGAAAAACTTAACTGCAACATTTCTGATAAATCAAAAAAATATAATTTAAAAAAAAGGTTACAATTAGGGCATAGGGTCTTTAGGTGAAAGGTAGCAAATCACCTCCACAATCCCTCAAAAAATTGTGTCGGTTTTTCTGCCAAACATCCTATAGATCTCTCTATGAGCGCGTCAATCAGGCCGCCTGCATTCGAAGGTTAAACCGGCTAATGAGGGCCACATCTGTCCTGATAACGACCTATTAGTGGAGCGATGATGGCTTGCCAATAATTAGCACGGCGACAGTCAGTCCGTCACAATTAATACTCGGACAGGTGATTAATCTGTGGAACTCCACGCGACATCTGTCTCCTGATTGACAACCGCTTAATTGTTATGGACACTTCGAGAAACGTGCATATGTACATTCGTCTGTGCTGCAGCGGAGCTGGCAGATGGCAGGCGACCGTATTGATTATTCTCTGTCAATAGATCAAGATTAATATGGGATAATTAATAGAAGTTTTGCACTAATGATGATTGCCTTTTCTTCTTCTTATTGCATCTTGCCAGTCTGGTCACAATATCCTGTAATGGTAGTAAAGTAGGCTATACTGCCAGCTACTAAGGCGGCTGATAACGTGGAACTCCTCAGGAAGCTAACAATCTAAGACCCGGAAGCTTCCGTGGAGTTAAGAGTGTCAATTGCTATGAGCGAACCCGCCACCGTAGGGAGTTACAATGACATTCATTTCGTCTCCCATAAAGTCAACGCAAGGACTTTGTGGACACAAGCACAGTCAAACTACGCCAACAGCTTTAAGGAGTCCAAAGTTAATTATTTGTCGCTTTTTCAGTAGATATTAACTCTAGATTTTTGCAAAACTCAACCGCTCTCTGTAGCAAGGCAGACATTTACGGCCCTCGACAGATATTCGGGAATATAAACAAACCATTTTTTTTATAAAATGATGTGTCTTTTTCGGCGCCTTGGAAAATAAGTCTTTGTGTGGAAAAGTTGCGGCTTGGTTCGCCAAACCTTCTTAGCCAATATGTGACGTCGGTTAAGTCCTCGCGTTCATCAACCGAGAGCCGAAGGCCGGCCTTTGTGCGGCCCCTGAGCCTGATTGCCTTTTGATTGCCTCTGGGTCGAGTCCATCTTCGATTGCCTGCACTAAGTACCGATTTCTGCCGTTCGCTACGTGCATCCGCGAAAATCGACTTGGATAAGTGCATTGACGTCGAGTCTAGCGGCGATCGTCAAACTTTGATTCTGAGATTTTTTAAACAATTCCTTCCTCCTGTAGTGTTATCTCCTGTATGATGCGATGATGCTATCTGATATTGCTATTGGTTGGCGATCAACATCAATGATCACTCTTTAAACTGCTGCATGAAACAATTAGTTCATACCTTAATTCTCTCTTATATATTATAGCCTATAATGGTTATAGAGTGCCTTCGTGAGTGACTGCGGGCGGTGCCTTGACGTGCCCCCAAATGCACTCACATTATTCACACCAAGCTGCGGATGTTGGTTCATCGTCATTGTATCCATCCACGTAATACTGAGCATTTTACTGTAAACTTTCATTTCGGAACCTTACAGTTGTCCTAGATAACGATGGGACTAGAGAAAGACGCGAAAGAGATATATGTCATCTCCATGAAACTGCCCAAGATGATTTTTGAACTGTCTTATTAACGAAGAATACATATTGCGTCTCACTCAGATAAACAGAAAATATTGTTATTACGATTATTACGACTGATACGATAAGGAAATATAAAACAACCTTACGGATGCTTCCCAACAAATGAGTCTGCGTATGAGCACAGACAAAACTAAAACTGGATACAACGCACATGTTGATCTAGCTCTAATATCTTTAGGAAATGCGATTCTAGAAGTGGTTGAGTAGTATGTGTCTGAGATAAAACAATAGTAGTAGTAAACGGAGTGGGGGGCTTGTTTCTAGCCCTTGATGTTACCTGAATATATAAGATCTTTTGTAACTACCCACTTTTTGGTTGGATCAGTGGTCAGCTTGTAACCCGGTACTGCCTACCAGGCCAAGCAGATCACTGACCTTCAAGTTGGACAGATTTCTGGGTTTGAGACAGGCTGGTCCCAGTGCCTTTTTGCGGCGAGGCCTGGGCAGCGACCAACGATGAGTATGCTGTTTTCAGGTTTTACGCCACATATTCGGCAGTCCTTGCTCTCGGTCAAGCCAAGCTTGAATATATGTGCTCTAAGGGTGGTGTGTCCGGTGAGGACACCGATAGTGGTTCTAAGGTTCTTCTTGCTCATGTCAAGTAGGGCCATTGGTTTTCTTTTGAAGTGATTTCTCCATCATGGCTTTTGCCTGGCGACATCCCTGGCTCTTATTCCAGAGATAGAACACTAAATGATTAAGCTTTATCAAAAAGGCTGACAGAATAATTCAGCTGGAATGATCAACGTTCCAAAAAATTCGCCATGTATTCAAGTTTGATTATCTGTAATGCCTCAAAAAGATGCAAGCTTTTGTTTTTAAGTATTTGACTTTAAATTAACGACCGTAGGTATGTCCCATGGTTCCATTAAGTGTGGGGGCGAAATCATGCTATTTGTACTACCAAGGCGCTACCCTTCAGACAACCTATTTGTTGAAGCACGATTGCTGGAGTTTAGGCTTTTGTGTTACCTTAACGCAATACTTCATTTCAAAAACACCTCTAAAGATGAAGATTATACTTTTTATCTAAAAACAGTAAGAGAATAGGTCGTTATAAGGAAAACTTACAGTGCCGAAACATCTAACGTCTTTTGGATAACTTCACTACAGCGTTCTTCCTTCAAAAATGGCGAGTATTATAAGTAAAGACATCTTAAAGAAGAGCATAAAACAGCAACTTATATTATGGTTAATTTAATTTTACAGAAAAGAGACATAAAACACACTTTTGACCATTTTAACCTTAATAATTTGTTGTTTTGTTTGCTATACACGTATCAATATTTATTCTACTTAATTGCTTATTATAAATGTACTATTACTAATTAGTATTTATTATTATTTAATAATAATTATTACATAATAATATTTGTGAAATAATTATGGTCTACTGAAAATATAATTTTTAACCTAATTTAATTCCAAATTTGTGTGTAAGTTATTTAATTTTATAATCATGTCGTGTTGGTACCTATTGGTGTTCTCCTTGGAACAGGCTCTGTCTAGTTAGAAGCGCCACATACCATGTTTAATACTAATACTAACAGTGTATTTGAGGTTTTTTGAGGTTTAATAAAATTAAAATATAATTTCGCACATCCGGTAATCGCAGCTGCTATCATCGTTGTTCGCCAGTACGCGCGCCTGTGTACACCTCGAATATGTCGACATCCTCATGTTTGCCACCGCTGTCTGTGGCACGTCTCCCGTAAACTCCTCTAAAGTGAAAATAATACGATTAGTTTAACTAAAGTACGTTTTAATCTAAAGTAGTATACTTAAGTCTATGGCATAACATTCTCCTAACTCGGCGGCGCGCGCGTTCGTTGCTTCACGCGACTTGAAAATTAAGCATCGATAACTTGCGCCGCCGGGATTTGCAGGCTTTGCATCCGCCTGCATTAATGGCGTAGCTCAGGGCTGATGGCTATCGCCTAAGCGTCTTTTGGTGTTGAGCACAATGACTGTATTTAGACCAATTCAATTTCGCAATAGGAGCAGCGTGCTACATATGCGCAAAAATCAAAAAGGTATAATATCGATCGAAAGGGAACGGTGAGAGATAGTACTAATTTACTTTTGCATGGAAACATTCAACAAAAACATTCATTTGAATGTCTATACTTTTTGAACTCAGTTCCTTTTACTGTAGTTCAAATACAAGCGAGGCTTTTGCAAAGATGATGGCTTTTTGTAACCAAATGGCATTCATAACACCTATCATCCAACCATATTACATCATTGGCCATATTACTTTAAGAGGCTACCGGAAAGTTTAAAGACAATTCAAGTGGAAAGCTTATTCAAAAAATTACTTAAAGAATTCTTATTAGACAAAGCTTTTTATTCGATCGAGGAGTTTGTTAATTTTAAATGATTTTTAAATTTTTGGCCATATTTTTTTTTGTCAAATTTAAGTAGCATTTTTGAATTATTCTGACTTTTTCTGATTTTATATTTCTTGATTATTTATATTGATTATTTAAATTTGTGGTTTTAGTAAGTACATCACAATGATTTTGAGTATTGCCAGTATTAAAATGTTGCATATCGACATGTCATAAAAGCAATAATGAAGAACGTTGAACTGTATGTACGGGGTGATAAATTTGTATATTGTAAAAACGGACTTATATAATCTAATTTAAATGTACCTAGATATTACGTTTCTACAATCTGTTAAGATTTTTTGGGAATAAATTGAAATTGAAATTGAAATTGAAAATATTTGAGATAGACTTTTATAACAAGGAACGATTCAAACAAGTATTTTATAAATTATATGCAAAGCATAATATATAACGAATGGAATCCCCAAAAATGAAGAAAAATATTTTTTGGAAGTGGAGTGATATGAAATTGAAAGAAAGTTAAGGGGTGTCGTTTACTACGGGTGAACCCACCACACCAAGGGCTAATAACCACATCATGACATTCTGTCTCCTATGTAGTGAATGTAATGACTTAATGGACAACACGATCCACAGCAAAGGTACGCCAGCAGCCCGTGGGAGTCTAACTAACATCTTACCGCGAGTCACTGGGAAGTCCACCCAGTGGGCCACCTCGCACTCTTACTATCAGATTTGATCGAATTTCTCCGTCTTCCAGTCATATATTCAAAGTGGTTGCGCGGCCTCTACCTGACGTAAGCGGTAATTCAGATCGAATTTGTTGGGGATCTGTGAAGACCATTCGGGATTGGGTGGCCAGCGGATCTAATGGGCCCTGTTGCAGTCTGGCCACTAAGACCCATGCGTGAGGGTCAGCCAAACTCACTGGTCAACACCTATCCGGCAGCCTACGCGCAGAAGTTTGATCCCGGGTAAGACCCTGGTCTGCGGACCAGTTCCTCTAGGAATCGCTCTTCGGGCGGTCTTGGACTCTTGGTTCTTTTCCTACAAGGCGGGGGCGTTTATTTGCCTAGCGGCAGCTGCTCTTAAAACGACCATTCGGTTACCGGGCAAAAGTTTCCGTGGTCCGCGACGAATTCGGTAGACACCGATCATCACTGCTACACTACAGAAAGGATTGTGCAAGCGACTTCGAACCTGTAACCAGTCGGGAGGCTGAAAAAATCTGGAAGTAACTGGCAGCGAGGGCGCTTGGTCTGCCCGCTGGGTTAACTATCCGGTACCGGGCGGTAAGGGTTGGTCTCTCGTGGGCTAGTTGGCGGAGCTAGATAATGAATTGTTCAATGTCTAAGTTTTCTACCCTCATCCCACGGCTGAAAGAACGATCACAGATCGTTATACCAGCCTGGGGTGATGAGTTCTCCCGTTGTAGTCGACACCGCGCAAATGACCAACGGATCGTTTCTAAGGATAGATGACGCCAGATCAAGAGCTACCCCCGCATCATAGGAAACGTACGTTTCTAGACTTTCCCGGTTATTCGCCGGATTGCGCAAACCAGGTTGACACAACCGGAGCGCAAACCGCCGAGTTGTTCCCCCGATTCCGCACGTCTGATCCCAACTGTCTTCGACTGCAGTTCACAGCAGCCCTACCAGGTCAAGTCCCTCTTTGAGGAGGCTACCGTGTGGTACCTGCCCCGTGAGTTGAGCGACCTAAGAAAATCAGACCCAAACTGCACGGCACTATTAGCAACTAAAGAAAGTGGAAGTGAAAGAAAAATAAGCCGAAAATAAACGGTGTAGAAGTAATCAGTCAGAAATCCATATTACCGCCTCCTGTCATTTCGTATTTCTATTATCAGGTGCCATTCACCTTTTCTATTATATTTCAACTTATCTCTTTACTATTATCTCTCTCTAATCGTCGCGCCGTCGCACTCGAATAAAATTCCACCGACTCCAGTTTGACATGTTAGCCTCAGACATTAATCTGTTTATATGCGTTCGGTCGATGGAAATAAAAGTAAATCGATGAGGGGATAATTGGCTCTAAATATTCATCCCTCGCGCAGATCGCATCTGAACGGAGCGGCGCGCGATGCGGCGACGCGACGGCGACCGTCCAATCAGCAACGGTGACAAGTCACATTTGGAGTGTTCCAGCTTGACTCGACTCGACTCGCACCACCAAATCGACTAAATCAAATCGATCAACACCGTAATTACTCAACACAATAACGAAGTTTGTAAACATGTCAATCCGATTGACGATTCCATCTTCATTAGGTAAAAAAGTCCTAATAAACCATGACAGTTGTTTGACAGTGGTTTTTATTGTACAACTTGTGCATTTTTTGTATTTCTAATAATTTTTTAGTAACAATAAAATTTACAGCAGAAGGGCTATGATATTCAGAAAACATTGAACCCGATTGCGTTTCTCTGTGAACTAAAACTAAAATTAGCGCAAGCGAACGAAGTTAGAGCGGAATATGAATCGAGCGATTCGTCGATAAAAACTACCCGTCGAACTTATACTCGTCAGAATAAATTTAAACCCATTTCATGCGGTGTTAGATTTAGATGCTTTATCTTTTTGGTGGGTAGTTCGAATGCGCAAAAGTGACAACCGTTCATTTCACATTCAGCTCTAGCGTATTGCCCTGTCTCGTTCACACGAACTAATTTCCGATTTTATTTCAAGAAGAAACGCAATCGAGACCATAATTATAAAACGTGCAGGAATAACAAATTAAACACATAGCCACTAATTAGTCGCATACCTATGTAACACAACTATGTGAAAAAATAGTGTTTTATGTATATTTACATGAGTTTTATTTATTTATTTACTTATTTATTTTATTTATTTATTTATCCTATTTTTTATAGCTACATAAAAAAGATTATGTTCATTTTTTTACACATTTTAAAAGAATACATATGAAGAAAATCGCGAAAGGGCATTAATTTGTCAGGATTACATCACCCCACTAGGTATACGCCTGTGTTGGGGTGATGGATGTATAGTTCTGTGGTATTATTTGCTGAGCCTGTAGCCTTGCCTGCTGTCCTTCTTCTGTCTTAAAAAAAAAAAAACAATACGTAATATAATTTAGCATAATATAATATAAATAATATAATATAACATATTGCAATATAATATAATATCATATGTTATAACATATAAAATAATGTAGCATATTTATATATAAAAGTATAATAGTATAACATAATAGTATAACATAGTATAATAGTATAACATTATTGCGACACTATTTGTGCCTATTTTTTACTATCGTTAACAATTCTATCTTTTCAATTTCATTTTGCTTGTCCAGTTAATAAGGATTAATAATAACTATTAGTTTACACATATTGTTTCTTTTTTTAATGTTCTTTTCTTTACTTTGTTCTTATATAGGTTCATACACATACGAGTATTTATAACATTTTAAATATCCACCTTAGAACAGGCTATAGCTTAGTAAGATTAGGTTAGGTTAGGTAACATTCAAATAGTATTACCGGCAATAGTTTTTGGCATATTAGTGTTTTGTTACTGGATTTTTATCTATAACCTTTTAGCTGTACATTTGGTCCATTTTGCTGTAGATTACTGTGAATTACAAATTAAATTAAATTTCTTTATCTTCGACATACCCGCCCCCCCGCATTCGCAGGTAAAATTTCGACAATATACCCCAAACAAAACTGACGAAATCAATGCATAATGCAGATATCCGGAAGAAGGGTCGAGAAAATAAAAAAACCAAGACTAACATATTTAATTAGAAGATACATTTTTTTTTTGGTAAATTGGGCCAAAGAAAGAAATAAATAAATAATCATCACCTCGGAAAATCAAGTAAAATCAGAAAAAAGTTTAGGAATGAAATCAAATCGTAACGTTGCTGATTAGGTAATATTACAGGTATAATACGTTATCGATCTCTTGTCCATAAGTATGGGAACGTCACGCCTATTTCACCTAATGGGATAAAAGCATTTTGAAAAATATTATTAAGCAATATATTATGAGACTGGTCTGGATAAAAAATGTCTTCACTATGACAGATTCAGCTGACGTCTCGCGGAAGGATACCAAGCTCCACGACAATAATCTGTAAATTATAATAATATATATATATATATATATATATATATATATATATATATATATATATATATATATATATATATATATATATATATATATATATATATATATATATATATATATATATATATATATATATATATATATATATATATATATATATATATATATATATATATATATATATATATATATATATATATATATATATATATATATATATATATATATATATATTTTTTAATATTTTAAGTGTGTAAATTTTTTTAAATTATTTTCAATAATATATAAAATTAGATTCATGAAAAGTTACTTATCTGGGGTCCTGGTGGACCAGAAACATTTAAACGATAGTTAATGTCCTCTTTAAATACTTAGGGCAGCGGCACCTGTTTCCGCAATTGATAACCTATGATGTTCTTAGTTATTGCAGCCGAATTACTGTATGCCCTTGGATGTAATAAGTACATATTACATCCTATTATTACTTATTATATCCATACTTATTACATCCAAGGGCATACAGTAATTCGGCTGCAATAACTAAGAACATCATAGGTTATCAATTGCGGAAACAGGTGCCGCTGCCCTAAGTATTTAAAGAGGACATTAACTATCGTTTAAATGTTTCTGGTCCACCAGGACCCCAGATAAGTAACTTTTCATGAATCTAATTTTATATATATATATATATATATATATATATATATATATATATATATATATATATATATATATTGTGGCTCCGATTGTGTTTCTTTGTGAACTAAAACTGAAATTATTTGGTGCGAACGAGATAGAGCAATACGTTAGAGCGGAATATGAAACTAACGTCCGTCGATAAAAACAACTGTCGAACTTTCACTCGTCCGAATAAATTTGAACACATTTAGTGCGTGGTTACATTCAGATGCTTTATCATTTGTGGGTAGTTTTAATGCAAAAAATTAAGAACAGTTCATTTCACATTCCGCTCTGGCGTATTGCCCTGTTTTGTTCACAGACTAATTTCTGAGTTTAGTTCATGAAGAAACGCAATCGAGCCCTGTGAGTATGATATTACTAGTATTATACCTATAAAATAACGAACGATGTCTTTTTTTAAAAACATTTTTAATGAAATTAAAGATTTTATTTTTATTTTATCCTGAATTCTTTTAGCGATTTTGTTTGGGTCCTAAGTCTGGAATGTTAAAACTCGTAAGATTTACGACTGACTATTGTATTTTGTGGTCTAACCCTGCACACGGTTATCGTCTGTAATTGTGTCTTTACACAACTTCTGTTGCAAGTAAGTGTACGAATTTATCGCCGTCGCAAAGCGGTTGTTCCTAAATTTTAAAATGTTGGTAATTTCCAAAATTTAAAAAAAATACAATTGCAGTACAAAAAATAAATTATTCAAAACTACAGCACTACAAAATATACAAAATGGGCTAGGTTGCGTTTCTTTGTGAACTAAAATCGGAAACTGTTTCATGTGGACAAGACACGGCAATACGTTAGAGCGGAATCCTACTAATATTATAAACGCGAAAGTTTGTATGTATGTATGGATGTTTGTTACTCTTTCACGCAAAAACTACTGAATGGATTTTGATGAAACTTTACAATAATATAGCTTACACGCCAGAACACATAGGCTATAATTTATAAAGATATATGGTTTCCAATCATTATTATCACAATTTTCCATCACCACGAGGGTGAAACCGCTGGGCGCAGCTAGTATGAAATAAACGGTTGTCACTTTCCCGCCTTAGTACTATGCATAAAGCAGCTGAATCTGATTCCGGACATGTATTCAAACTTATTTGGACGGCTCTAAGTTCGAATGTTTTCTGTTTGTTTTCTACTCTTTATTGTGAAAATTTCACAATGGGCGGGTTTATTGACATATGACAATCTCTTACAACCAACCCTACTATCAAATGTTTATTTGTATGTGTGCATGTAACATGTATGTATGTGTGCAAGTGTGTCTTGTTATTGCATTTCATCGACAGAGTTGAAAATGCAATTTCGTTAATTTGATCCCAACGGAAAATGGTGACCCAGCCGGGAATCGAACCCGGGACCTTACAATGTAAGATCACGCGACCTAACCACTACGCCACCGTGTAGGTACCGGAATGGTAGTTTTGGTGCGGGAAAATATATGATTGTTCATTTCATATACCGCGATCACTTGAATTAATTTCCGATCGGGCTAAATATGTACTATTTAATTAAATAGGGAATAATTTCAATTTATATATCAGTTAAGACCTATTTTTTCTCTAAAAAAATACTTGAAATACATCTGGTTAAGAGGAGAAAAACACATGTTCATCCCACCTAAAAAGACCAGCATAATCAAAAGCATTTTAGTTTCTTGACGCCAAATTTGTAGAAAATTTCGAATTTTAAAGTGACAGAAAAAATATAATGCCTGTATTATTTGAATACTCTCTATTCGACTATTTTATTACATTTAATATTACCTTGATTATATCTTTTAAATACTATATTTAATATAATCTTTATAAATAAAACAAAGTCGGGTTTGTTCTAACACTTATTACTCGAGAACGGCTGAACTGATTTTCATGGTTTTTGATTTGTAGTATTTGTCTCCGTCCCGAATAGCAGAATAACTATTAAAAACTAAAATTGGAAAGGTAACGAAAAATTATAATAAAAGAAAAATTCCTATACAAAACGTAAATCCGTGTTTTTCTGATGGTCAGTTGAACGTGGCATATTCACGTGTCGGCAAATCATCCGCTTAATTTGTTCTTGCGCCTGATAAAAAAACAAAAAATGTCGTATATCACGAGGTGCTTCAATGAAGAGAATTTAACCGAGTGCATCCCATGCTGCACAATATATAAATAGTTTAATTCAATCATGTCTTGCTTACACGCGATTGATATACTTAATTTTTGTACTTTTATATTGTGTTATTATCCTAATAAAGTAGTGAACTTAATATTTATTTTGTATTCTTTGTATTACTTTCATAAAACCATAAATTAAGTTCAGGTAGTAGTAGTTCAGCTAGTATTTACATAATTTTTAAACGTATGTTTATTTAATATATTTATTATTATAATGATTTTTCTAGATTTTTTGGTACTGTATTGCTAACATCATTGATTGTGTATACATTGTTCAATGTTGTAGTACATTTTGACAACCGATTTGCGCCGGCGACATGCACGAGGCGCTGATAGCCTTGTACAACGAAGCTAAAAGCTTGTTAATTAGACACTTGAAAAATATAGATAATTAATGTTTTTTTATAAAAGATTGGTTGATTTAAAAAGCCCAATAGGGAGATACGGAATGCAGAACAGAAATAAAATGAGGAGGTGGAATGCCACCTATTAGTCTATCTGAACTTTTAATTGCTTAATTATTACTTATCGAAACATGCATATCCAATAAAAAAAATACAATTTTATGTAAATAATATTATTATAATACGGGCTATGCTGCCATACTGCTGTACTACGAACGTTACCATATTAAAATAAGAGAAGATTATTGAATGTTTGGAACTATAAATGCCATCTACACATTGCGTTTCGAAGTGAAATCCTAGCTGCCAAATCAAAAAAAATCGCATTTATTGTCTTCAAAAACTTTTACATAGTTGTTTAGACACTTTATATAGCCGTTTAATGTTAAAATACTTTAAAATGTATACTAAATATTTCATTAGAGACTCACCACACAATTGAGTTATATTAAATATTTATAACCACAGTTAGTCATGAAATTATAATATCAAAATTAAATGGTCTTAAAAATAAGAAATATAATTGATAATGGGAGACAATTAGAGATAATAGTAATAATATAATGATCAATAAAATGGTACAAATGTCAAGTTAAATTAATAAAATCGAGATGGAAATTGTCAGTCATCTAATTATAATTTCTTAATATTATATAATTCTCTCGCAATAAGGTAGCCTTTTAATTTCGATTTAAATTGGGCTATTTTTCCGTTTCTACATATAATTTTGATATTCTCAGGCAGTTTATTGTAACACTCCATTCCATTCAGAGATGGACGCGGTAATGCTAAATTGTGCCTACATCTGGTGAAAGGCGAGTGAATTTCCTTTTGGGTCTTCATCTTTCCAATGTTTTTTAATATTAACTTTATGCATTCAAATATGTATAGTGATGGTAGCGTTAGAATACTCAGATTTCTGAAGTGACCACGACATGATTCATTATGGTTAAGGTTAATCAATATTCTTATGGCCCGTTTTTGGAGAGAGAAAATATGTTGCCTTAAAACTACTCTACACTGTAACCAGAAGGGAATCCCGTTACGAAGAATTGACTCGAAATAGGCAAAGTATGTTATTTTGTTGTGTTTAACGCTGATCAGTTTCCGTATTTGCCTTAGTAAGAAACAGGCACTGGAAAGTCTGTCGCTTAATTCCTCTCCGTGAGCATTCCACCTTAGATTTTCATCCAAAACTAAACCCAGAAATGTATGGCTTTTAATATTGGCTACTGTCATAGTACTACGTTCAGCAATCCAATACTCTATATAATGAAATATAACAATATGTAGGAAAGACAGTTAATTAATGCTATAAATGTAGAATTTATAATTCAAAATAATATAAAGTATTTACATTCTTATAAATGATCCTCCTTTAGTGGAGACTTTTGTCTCGTTAGTAAAGTATCAGTAATTTGTAAAATTTTTGTAACAAATGAAAAGTGTTATAAAATAGTGTGAAATTAAAGTAAATAAATAAATAAATAATTGAAAATAAATTTCCTGTGACGTTCATTTAATGTGATTTATGATAAAAATAGGTATAGGGATTTTACGACATGGATCTACAGTACAGATATCAAAATAATTGTTTTCAGTAAATCCGTAAAGTATCTTTCCCCTGAGCTGCAGTAGGTCTTGTTCTCGCCAGGGCGTGGTCGCTAGCTCATTTGCGATCCACGTTTTTTGTCGAGTAGTCCTCGTCCATTGTCGGGCGGACGGGCGGCTAGTGTTTGTTAATCCCCAAACAATATTTCACAGCTGATCGATTTGTAGCAATTTTTAATGCCTTCCGCCGCAAGATCGGTTAACTCCTATGAGTCATCACTCAACAGCCTTTGAAGGCAAGACCAAATGTCAATCATTGACAGTGCATAATGAGGCGGTATTCTAAAATTTAATTAGATAAGTAAAAAGACGCAATGCTGGAAGGCAGCCATCAAGAGCACTTACACTGGAGCGATGACCTATACCAAATGGCCGGTTTGGTCAACTTTGGGAGGCATTTCCCAGCAATAGACGAAGAATAAATAAATAGTAAAACCTCACTTTAAAACAAGCATTTATTAAAATGCTCTGTCCCGAGGCGCGATCTATGCGCGGTGTATGGGAGCTAATAAGCCTTGTTGAGTTGGCCACGAAGACCCATTCTGTTCAAGGTTGGTCACAATCACGGGTCAACACCCATCCAGCGGCCTCCACGCATGAAGTGCAAGCCCGTGCAGGACTCTGGCCTTAGGGCTAGTTTGCCCTAGGAGTCAACCTTCTAGCGCTACTGGACGGTCTGCGCACCGTGCGGCGTAAGCCAATCGATTTAGCACTCTGACTAACATTCAGTGAAGTCTGGAAGCAGTACTGTTTCCTATAGAGCGGGGGTCCTTGCGGACCTTACGGCGACTGCTCTTGAAACGACCATCGGCTACCCGATCCTGTGTGACCAGCCGGGCAAAGGATGCCGTGGTCCGCGATAGATTCGGTACACACCGTTTCATCGCTGCGTAAGGAAGCTGACCGTGCAAGCAACCTCGAACTCGTAACCAATCGAGATACCGGAGTAATCTGGTCGCAATTGGAAGTAAGGGCGTGAGTGTAAACCCGCTGGGTAACATACCTGGCCATCTCGCGGATAAGGCGTTGGCCTCTTACGCGCATGTGGCGGAGCTTGGCGGTGGACTGTTTTGTCCACGTCTTCTGCGCTCACTTCACGGGAGATAGAACGAACAATCGTTAAAACTTCCTGAGGTGACGGGTTTACCCGTTGTAGTTGACAACTCTATTCGTGCGCGGTGGTTATGAAGTCTCGTAAGATATTATCGCTGAGCCGAGGCGAAAGGCGCTGGGGCTAAGGGAAATTCGACAGTCCGGTCATCAAGTAGTCCATTAGAACTGTGCGATGAATATTCGCTGTTTAGGTCGATCCGGCGCAAATTGCTCTTTAAAGAAAAATGTCTATTTAAAAAAGCGGCACAAAGGGATCACAACATAGCAAAAACTCCTTTGACCAATGATTTCATATTTGAGTATTCTTCTTCTAGAGATGTTAAACGATGTTAATTTTGTGTTTACGATTAGAAACTATCCGAAAACACCACTATTTCCTTAAAAACAATAACGCAACGAGAAAGAAGATACTATTGCCGCTACCTGTCATTTTTTGACGTGGAATTTTACTACTATTCGCGATCCTCGCTAAGAGTCAGAAGTTAAGAAAACAACGTTTCCTAATACCGTATTGAGCAATTGCGAGAGTGATTTGATCGCGGAAGTGTTTGCTATCTAGAACTGCAATTCGTGCTGCGTGCGTTCGGGCTGCAGACAGTTGCGAATCGCCTATCAATGCGTGATAAATATTCCTCGAAGCATTGATTACACAGCGTATCAGATTGCCCAATTCAGTAATACGATTTGGTAGCTAAATTTTTACTATAAATCGCAACGTGTCTCATCGCAATCGCAACGGCCCTCACAGTTCCATATTATCTTATGTTCAACATGGCGTTAGTCGTATAATATTAATAATTTATTTAAGAATTAATTACTATAAAACATTGATTTGCTTACAAAAATAATAAGAACCGAATGGCAAAACCTTAACCTTTTGTTTATTTCATTTGGCACCCAACTGGGTTTAGCCGTTCTAGGGTGGACAGGAAAAAAGTATTGCGGCGCACTATAAATGGCCCTCTAAATAGGCTTATTCTGTATCCTATCTCCAAATAAAATAATAATATATTCAATATTAAACGATTTTTGAAATTTTCCTTTATTTTAAAAATTACATTTGGCTATTTATTATTGATTTTTTTAAATCTTTCTTATATTTTTAATTATTTGCAATAGTTGATTGTTACTTTTTTAAACGACTACCCAACAAAACAGAAGTGTAATTTGTTTATGTAAATCTATGTATGTTTTCCGTTTCTTTATTCCACCATATCTCCTAAACGCTTGAACCGATTTAGGTGTGTGATATTTTTAGAATAGTTATGTCATCCATAGTATCATTTGGTACCCTAATTCTCCAAATATAAATAAATTAACAAAATTTTTTAGTGTCAAATGAAAGGTCTGATTCAAGTGTATCTATGTGAAAGTATCTATTTGAATAAATACATAAAACACAAATGATGTCCTCCTCCTCTTGATCCGACGACGGCGACCTCTTGGTTGACAGGACTTCTAACAAGTCCGGTCTGATGTTCAAAAACTAGAGGTCATCTGCGCGTGAATAGTTTACTGTGAGTAAGCGGTTGCGCTGGTGCACACTCACTCTCTTGTCCCTGCAATCCGTGCACCAATGGAGCGGAGATCCTAAAAGAGGTTGAAAAATACCGAACAAAATGAATATCTCCAAAAGCAACTTTATTAAAAAAAAATCCTATAAGATGAATTCAAATACATTCATCTAGATACTATAGACGTCTACTTATCCCCCAGGCTGGTATGGTTTACTTTTGCTCTAAAAGTGCATTAGGACGGAGTCTCTAACACTGTAAAAGATTGAGATTTAATTTCAGTAATTTTGTAATAATGGTATGACTTTGACGTAAAGATATTTATTACCTGCAATCAATATTGTCGATGAAGGTAGAGTTGTACAGTCGGGAGAAAAAATGGAATTATTGTAAATAAAAAATACTTTGCCAGTTAAAAATTAGGCATATTTAACGGAAGCCATTTTGGATTTTTGTCACAGCAATTGTAAGCAATCTATCTATGTCAAAGCACTGTAAAAATACTTTAAACTTACTAAGGATGGCTTTTGATGGATTGAGAATATAAGGAGTATTTCAATTGAGCCTGTTGGTACTTCGCCCAACATATCGAGTCAACAAAAGAATTAGATTCTAGAAATCCATAACCGCAAACACACTTAATATTACACGCGCCAACCGACATTGAATTACATATAATTTCGGCAATTAATGCAGACACAGCCGATGACTAATG
This sequence comes from Micropterix aruncella, assembly GCA_944548615.1. Lineage (NCBI taxonomy): Eukaryota > Metazoa > Arthropoda > Insecta > Lepidoptera > Micropterigidae > Micropterix > Micropterix aruncella. The sequence goes on from OX155969.1 coordinate 4,564,087, forward strand.
TCATTTCTTCTGATCGATTCAATCGGACATACTCACTTCCCCCACGCCTTCGGCATTGCATCATTTAATGCGCTATATAAGCCCATACATTCGATCGATTATTTATCATCCTCTAGTGGACGGCTACCGCGCTCACTCATCATCATCGTCCTCTGGCGGCAGTCAACCGCATTGTTCACAAGTACACGCGCTCTTCATCATCCTCTGGCGACCCTCAGCCACGCATAGTACACGCGATCATCATCTTCATTCACTATCTACACACACCGCGACTTATCATTCGAAGCGTTACAACTGGCAAGCATCAAACACCTTCTGCAATAAACTACTTCAACTTCAGCAAGAATGACTTTTACTACGGAGAAAACCCATTGATGACACCACACCCTCGCTCACGAGAAATTGGAGTCTAGTGAAGGGTGGTCCATCACAAGCCTTAAATACTTCTGATGTTTTTGCAAGAGAAATTTAGCTGAGTGTCCTTTCACTTTGCCGGTCTACCAACCGGCGAGGAGGCAAAGGCAGAGCGTTAGCAACGTTAGAAATGTTAAATAATGGTGGACAGTCATTGAACATCCACCCTGTTAGCAACATTCGCCAGAAGTCACACGTGGCCAAATCTGGTTGTTCTTTAACCTAAAGAAACATTTACGTAGTCCTGCGCTACAAAAGTGAATATTTACATAAAAAATAAATACCACAGGATGCACGTTAGTGAATACTTTGCCAAACTTGATATTAACGTATGATAAAATAGGTGGTTTTCGATGTATTCGAGTCCTATATACGGGGTGAGTTCTAATTAACTGGCATCCTTGATAGGGGTTAATCAGTACGATCAGATAAGCAACTTTTGATAAAAATTTGTGGGAAATAAAACAAACTAAAAGATAAAAACAGTTTTTTTTTTTAAATTCTAAAATGTATTTGTCTGAAAAATAGTATTAAAAAAAGCTGAGCACGGTGCGCCATCTATCAGTAGGTAAAATATCGCTAACATCGTTTCTTAGTGATATTTTACCTACCGATAGATGGCCCAACATTTATGACGGAGGATCATCATTTCATGACACAGGATGAGATAGATGATGCAAGATGAGATAGATTGAAGAAAATGAGGTAGATTTTTTGAGAGCATTTTAAAAGATGACTGGCTTCAAGCTTTCAAGCTGTGGAAGCTTCGGTTACAAAGTGCATTGATGTAGGCGGTGATTTGTTTGAATATAAATAAAATAATTTTTCTAAATATCCTTGTACTTGTCTTGTATCTCAAAAAAATATAAAGCGTGGCCCTCAAACATGTATGATAAATAAAATACAAACGGAGCTGCCATGGAATTCACCGACCAAAAATCTGGCCCATCATATATAATTATTACACTTCTGGGAGGTGAACGGTGGATTCCGGACTAACGACCGGCTGTAGTAGGTTTAGGACAGCTGTCTTGCCACATGTGAGCGTCCACCTTACCACCCATTCACTCCCCCTTCGAAGCCATAGAATTTGAGATGCAGAAATCGCGGTTTTAGATATTTTTTCTAGAAAGGAGTTGATTATTTTCCTGGAGAGACCAAGATCTTTAAAAAGGGGAAACAAAAATTTAGCTGGCAGGCCACGAGCGCCAACTTCCACCGCGTGCAGGTGAACAGTGAAGCCGTTCCGGGTGATGGCATTTGCGAGATCATGGCATTTATTTAATTTGTAATCGTGGTCTTTTGGGATATATGATTCCCATGGAACAGTTAATTCTACGATAAGGACCATCTTCCGAGTTAGAGAGTAAAGAGTTATATCTGGACGCAGGGCTGTGCATCCAAGACTTTCAGGGAATTTATACTTCTTAGAGACCGAATCGACCTCCATAATCCAATCTAAAGCTTTCTCGATTATTGAGAGAGGTTTTGCAGTGAGATGTTTTTTGCCATTAGAGCCAACCCGAACAAACTGTATTGGGGGTTTGGAGGATACTGTGGAACCCTTGTTGGCACGAGCCACTGAGAGGCTAAGTACCTCGCGAATAACAAGGAATTTGTCGCAAGGAATCGTAAGGAATTTGTCGTGACGATAAGTGTACCGTTCTTGACCCAAGGCCACCTTGCAGCCAGCTAGAATATGTCTAGCTGTGCAAGTGATGTTGCTACAAAGGGGACATGAACTATCCTCGGCATAGCTCCAACGATCGAGGTTACTGGGGTCTGGAAGTATATGCTGAAAGGCATTTAAATAAAATTTCAGCATCTCTGGCGTCCAGTCATACAACATTACTTTCCAGTGCATTGGAGGAGGAATTCAAGAGTCTCCAATTGTTGTCCAATCATTCTGGCATTGAAGGCCAATAGCGTGAGCCATACTATTGCTGTCGTAATCTACCCGCAAGAGATACTTCTTCAAGTGTTCTTCAATACTTCTTAAAGTATATATATATATATATATATATATATATATATATATATATATATATATATATATATATATATATATATATATATATATATATATATATATATATATATATATATATATATATATATATATATATATATATATATATATATATATATATATATATATATATATATATATATATATATATATATATATATATATATATATATATATATATATATATATATATATATATATATATATATATATATATATATATATATATATATATATATATATATATATATATATATATATATATATATATATATATATATATATATATATATATATATATATATATATATATATATATATATATATATATATATATATATATATATATATATATATATATATGTATATATATATATATATATATATATTGATATTTTAAGGGTGTAATTTTTTAAAAATTATTTTCAATAATATATAAAATTAGATTCATGAAAAGTTACTTATCTGGGGTCCTGGTGGACCAGAAACATTTAAACGATAGTTAATGTCCTCTTTAACCCTTGGAGTAAATGGGTATTTTCATGGATGCATCTGTCTCTTTTGCAGGATTTTCGGCGACATCGACCTTAAAGTACTATAACTACGAAACTACTACACCAATCATAAAATGAACAACTGCACAATGATTGCATTGAAATTTCGAATATAGAATATTGAAATATCATTTTGTAAAACAATTAGATAATTATGAATAAATATGAGAACGTCAAAGAAGTGAAAAAAACGCGGAACCAGATCTGGTCGTATCATACTCAACGGATAATTGTTTCAGAACCAGATTTGGTCGTATCATACTCAACGGGTTAAATACTTAGGGCAGCAGTAGGTACCTGTTTCCGCAATTGATAACTTATGATGTTCTTAGTTACCTACTTGATGTTCTTAGCAGCCGAATTACTGTATGCCCTTGGATGTAATAAGTATAGGAGGATGGTTTCTGTAACAGAAATGGATGTTAGTAACTTATTTTAGAAGAAATTATATGACTGAGAATATTTCGACACTAGTCGTATTCATCTCTATGACATTTCTGATAGAACAATTTTTTCAAAATTTAAATTTTAAAAAAACTGAACATAGAGAAATGGGTTAATAATATTTTGCAATATCGTTATAAATGCACTATAACCGACCTTGAAAAACATTATTAATAATGATTTTTAAATGAAAAATATTAATAAGCTTTTAATGAATATGTCTGAACAAATATAATTACTGTATTAATTTTGCCTATTAAGACCGGGACCCTTGCAAGCGCCTAAAATATTTATAAAAGCCAACTCCCAAGATTTAACGTCTCTTTCTTTAGCGTTATCGCCAAGGCACTTAATAATTTTTACTTTAAAACAATTATCAAAAGTTAAATTGTGTGCCTTAGCATGCAATGCTATTGGAAGTTGGCTTTCATTGCCTACGCTGGCCCTGTGATTATTTAACCTAATGCTAAGAGGTGTAGTTGTTTCCCCAATATAAAATGCATTGCAGGTCTGGCAAAGTAATTGATATACAATATTTTTTGAAATGCAACTACTATTAAAAGGAACTCTGTAACTGTTGGGAGTGTTAGGACTAGTAAAATAAATGCTTCGATCTAATAAAGGACATGTTTTACAACGTGATCGACCACAAGGCTGTAGGCCCAACTTTTTGTTATTACTAAGATAATTTCGATTATTTTTATTAAGTATTGATTTTAAATTAGGAGGTTTTCGAAATGATAAAATTGGTGGTATATCTAATAAACCTTTGGTTGATGGGTCGTTAGCTATAATAGGGAATAAATCTGCTAAAATAGGTCGCAGTTTCTCAGTGCCAGGAAAATAAGTAGTACTTAGAAAGATTTTATTTTGATTTAAATTTGACACCAATTTAGGTTTAGGTGAAAATTTTGTTTTATCTAACAAAGAGGCAGGATAATTTCTTTCTATTAGTGATTTCTTAAGATTAGAAAGGTACTTATCTAAATTTTCTTTATTATTAATTAAACGGTGTCCGCGAATGGACATTGAATATGGAATTGACTTTTTGGTATGAAACGGATGACAGCTATCGAAATGTAGGTATTGCTCTTTGTTTGTAGGTTTTATATGAATTGCAGTTTTAATGGTGCCTTCGGATAGAGTTAGATCAACGTCTAAGAATGTAATTTGATTTTCTGATATAGTGTATGTAAAATCTAAGGGTCCGAAATTATTTAAATCTGTAAGGAAGTCAGTGAGTGTGTCATGTCCATGTGGCCAAAACAGTATAATATCATCAATAAACCTATACCACATTAGTGGTTGTAAATTTTGAGTAAGAAGAAATTTATTTTCTAATAACCCCATAAAGAGATTCGCATAAGAAGGTGCCATTCTTGTTCCCATTGCTGTACCTTTAATTTGGAGATAAAATTCATCCTCAAAAGAAAAAGCATTCTTAGTGAGAACGAATTCAGCCAACTTACAAAGAAAATTTGTAGAAGGAATTTGGGGGCTGGGCCTTTGATTAAGGTAATGGGAAATCGCTTCTAAGCCTAAATCATGGGGAATATTAGTATAAAGAGAGACAGCGTCAATTGTAACAAGTAATAAGTTGTCAGTCTTAGGAATTGTGGTATTTTTTAGAATCTCGATGAAATGGTAACTATCTTTAATGTGTGACTTGAGATTTTTTACAAATGGCTGTAGAAAGTAATCGACAAAAGCTGAAATTCTTTCTGTGGGTGAGTTAAAACTAGCTACTATCGGTCTTCCTGGATTATTAGGTTTATGAATTTTTGGCAATAAGTAAAAATTTGGTGTTCTGATAGGGTTAGGAATTAAAGTGTTAACATCTTCATCTGATAAGTTTTCAATGGTTTTTTGTTGTTCAATATATTTTTTTATTGTATTAGCAAAATTTTGATTCGGATCACTATATAATTTTTTATAGGAAGTTTCGTCTCTGAGTTGCCTCAAACCTTCAGCTACATAGTCTGTTTTATTAAGGATGACTGTAGTTGAACCTTTATCAGCTGGCAAAATGATGATATTGGTATCTTTGCTTAGATTGTTAGGAGCTGAAAGTTCATCAGATGTTAAGTTAGGTGTAGGTTTGAGGCTGTTTAAAAATGTTGGTTGTGTAACTTTGTTCATTAAAACTGTAATAAATATTTCTACAGGATGATTTTTTGGAAGAGAGGGTGGCTCTTTATTAGAATATTGTCGAAATTTTGCCAGTGCGTCATGTAATTTACTATTATTACCATTTTTGTCCCTTGAATGCCAAAACTCACGCCATCTCAAATTACGACAAAATTTTGCTATATCATTTCCAAAACTGAAATGGTCAACTTTGGGAGTTGGTGTGAAATTTAGCCCTTTAGATAAAACTGAATATTCATTATGGTTTATAATTTTTGAGGACAAGTTTTTTACGACAAGTCTATCGCTATTTATAGGATCCTGTGCAGCATTAGAATTTGTAACTGATGATATCAAATTTTCATTAATTGGGATTTCTAAAGGAACTTGTGTAGGTTCGGGATGTATATCTGCATGAGAATAATTGTTTATAAAATGACGATTAGCTGAGAATTTGTTTTGTGATGAATATAAGGGAATGTATATATATAAATATATATATATATATATATATATATATATATATATATATATATTTATTATATAAGCCTTAAATATATAAAAACAGTTATTGACCTAAAAAATAAAACATCCGATTTCATTCTAAAATTAATATATTTATAATTTTTACGCTTTGGTCCGGAACCCTAAAAATAATAAACTTGACGCCTGTTTAAGTCATCGATTATATCCGGCAATCGAAGGACCGCAACTGATTTTATACGAGAAGAGAAGAGAAGAGCAGTCAGCCTCTCACAGATGTCCTAATACGTTTATAATGATATCTCGGGTCTGTTCTCATGGCAGAGCGGGATGGCGAGCCGCCGGGCCCTCTCGCTTGCACTTCGCTCCTACTATTATCCAGCATTAATTTTAATGGATCGAATCTTTGGACGAAGGCCGCAATCCGACTGATGCATTGATGATGTCCGCTTAGGGCGGTGGACATTACGTTTTAAGTGAAATCGTGCCAAATGGAGAAAATAACGCCTCACGTGTTTGAACTGACTAATCAAAAGAATGTATTAAATATCTCTTGATTATTAATAGTGCAGGAAAGTTGAAATTCCGGTTTTAGGAACTCTATATATGTAGTGTCTTCTCAAAAATTGATATTTATTTGCTGTCAAATCCCATTTTTAAATGATAAATAGGACTCGAATACATCGAAAAGCACCTATATTATACGTAAATATCAAGTTTGGCAAAGGATTTACTAACGTGGATCTTGTGGTATATATTTTTTAATGTAAATATTCACTTGTGTAGCGCAAGACTGATTAAAATGTCGGCAGCTGCGTTACCTTTAGATCACCGAAGTTAATCAGCGTCGTGCGTGGTCGGTACTTGCCTGGGTGACCGCCTGATTACTGACACGTGGTGTTATAAAAAAGTAGGCCGTCTGTCAGATGATTTATAAATAAGATAAAAACGAATTTACTCCTTAAATTGTGTAGCCATCGACGTTTCGGCGATGTTCCAGCCGCCGTTGTCAAGGTAGAATGACAACAGTTGCCGAAATATCAGGTGCTACGAACTTTACGTGGTAAATTCTTTTTGGATTATTTAAATGTTCGATAGTCATCGATTTCATTTGTCAAATATATGTCGACAGACATTGGGGTGCGCCGTTACCGTAAGTATATAACATATAAAATATATAAAGTATAAAATATAAAATAGAAAAATGTATTTTTTTCATATAAAAGTATTTTATATGAAATAGGATTCAAAGAATTTCAAAGCAATGTAATAAGAAAAAATAATAATTACCGTAATATCGACTTCTGAAAAAACTCTCATTTGTTTGACACTATTCAAGACCAATTTTTGTAAAACTTTATAAAGCTTTACTTTTATATTCTTAGAACATTTTACCACCGAAGCCGCCTCTTATAATATATATTTTTATTTAAAACATACTTGGGCTAGTTTCTATATCTTTGGGTGCGATATTGTATATTTTGGAGGCTAAATATATTGAAAACCTTTGAGCAAAGTTAGTTCTCATTTGGGGCACTTCATAATAATCGCCAGCCGCTCTCCGCGTTATGTGAGATTTTTGCGATTTGATAAGATTATTCTTTTGTCTTATATGACCCAAAATCATTTTGACAAATAAGTACTAGCCGAACTTCCAACACCTGACACTCTTGAAAGAGCAGTTTCGATTGATATCTAAAAGGCCTTCGTAAAATACTTTCTAAATATGTTTTTGCTATTTTTGCGCTTTTTGCGAGTGTAGCCATAACTGCATATATTTGTACTAGTTTATTTCAAATTTAACTTTATTACTTCTAAGTATGTACCTCTGATAATTAAAAGAGACGTTATAAAATGGTCGACTACTAGAGTTGTCAACTACAGCAGGCGAGCCCGTCACCTCAGGAGTTTTAACGATTAGTCGTTCTGTCTCCCTGAAGTGAGCGCAGAAGACTTGGACAAAAACAGTCCACCATTAAGCTCCGCCACAAGCCCGTAAGAGGCCAACGCCTTAACCGCGAGATAGCCAGGAGTGTTACCTAGCGGGCTTCCACACACGCTCTTACTTCTAATTACGACCAGATTACTCCAGTCTCTTGATTGGTTCCGAGTTCGAGGTCGCTTGCGCGGTCCTCTTCCTTACGAAGCAGTGAAACGGTGTGTACCGAATCTATCGCGGACCACGGCATCCTTTGCCTGGCTGTTCACCCAGGATCGGGTAGCCAATGGTCGTTTCAAGAGCAGTCGCCGTAAAGTCCGCGATCACCCCCTCTCTATAGGAAACAGTACTGCTTCCAGACTCCCCCGGCTGTTAGTCAGAGTGCACAGTCGATTGGCTTACGCCGCACGGTGAGCAGACCGTCCAGGAGCGCCAGAAGGGTGATTCCTAGGGGAAACTAAGCCTAAGGCCATACTCCTACTCACACTCACACTTCGTGCGTGGAGGCAGCCGAATGGGTGTTGACCCGTGAGTGTGACTAACCCTGAACAGAATAGGTCTTCGTGGCCAACTCAGCAAGGGCCCGTTAGCTCCCATGAAATGGTCGACTGTAAGATGTCGTTATAGTTGTAAGTCCGCCATTTGTGCATTGGATATTTTTAATAGTGTAACATTTAAACACAGTGTAATCAGTGGCGGTTCCTTCATACAAGCCAAAAAGCCCGGCTTGCCTTATCTTTTAAAAATCTTCTTTAAAAGATCGGTAAACTAATGAGTGAATTTGCGAGCGCCTATTATATTGCTATCTAGCGGGCACAGATCGCTCCACGCAACAAAACGGCTTATCGACTGAGTGACAATTCGCTGCAATCTTACTAAGCTGAGTTCAGCTAGTCATCTCGCTCGCACACATGGGCTTGCAACGGGGCTTTCAAAATCAGTGGTCCTCTCATTCTAACCTGTGGCAAATTACGCAAAACAATATATTATTATGTATCTTTACGATTTTTATATTGACGAATAAATCAGGCTTGCGTTATGGAAATAGAATGCGAGCTTGTTCCGTATTTAGTTCCGTTTGTTTCGCACAAGTAACAGAGCAGATTTTTTATTGTATACTTTCAATTGATTTGTGGTTTTTATTGTCTGATAAACAATGGAGGAGATTGTCCCTTGTGGTGATTTCTGTCTTAACTTGATTTCACTAGCTCAAGCAAATAAAACGGAGTTTCTCAGTGCGCCACCACTGTTAAGTGCGACGCACTTAGAAGCGAATGCTGATAAGTATAATAATATGTTAAATTCTGTCTAGCAGTAGCATGCCTTCAGTGTTCTTTATTGAATCTACGACCCAATCAGTAAATTTTAAACTGAATATTGAAGAGTAAAGAGGTAACCTTTACTATGAATAGCGTAAAAAACATAAAAAAAAATAATTATTTATGTACCTAATGCAAATATAAAAAATAAGAGTAAACAATTTCAGCGTAGGAATTATGCACAAAAATACTTACAAAATTGAATCAAAAGCAGAAAAAAGATTACATCGCATAGTCTAGTGGCAACGTCACCTAACTAGGCCGGGACCTGTTCTAAGGTAAACATTTATTTTTTAATGTGCTTGCAACAATACCGTGTTTATAAAGATGGCATATATTCCATGTATGCATAAAATAATAGAATTGCAAAACCATGTTAAAAATGACTAAATACTTAAATTAAATAATTGAATGAAAGTTAGAAGGGGAAAATTAAAATGTCAGCAAATAAAATCAAATTAGAAAAAAAACAAAACAATTTAAAATAGTCAAAATTAAATAGGAATTTAAACAAAATAGTCTTGCATTTTATTTATAACTGAGATATAATAGTGTAAACACTAAAACAAATTATATTTTAATATACGTTAAAAACAAAAAAAAAAAAATAATAATAATAATATAACATAATACAATATAATTTTCAAAATATTCAAATGTCCAAGTTAGATTATAATGTCCAATGTGTCTTCCCTCTTTTACAAGCCAGTTTCTAAGCAGCCTTTTAAAGTAGTTCTGGCTTGTCGGGCTAAAAATGTATGTCGGTCTTGCCCCATTCACCAACCCACTGAGTGTAATATCCCTTCTTATTAAATACTAACAAAAACAATAAAAAATATCACAATATTTTTTTAGCACAATAATATTATTATTCTCTATTCTATTCTTAATAGTGTTAAAGAATTTAAAATGTAGTATATTAACAAATATGCAAGTAAAAAATGTATCTCTAGCCTATTACAGTGGAACCTCTCATAACGAGAATATTTCGTTAAGCGAAACACTCGTTAAGCGAAACAATTTTTCTCATACTCGTTATGAGAGGTGCGAATTACTCATTTGAGGAATTACTGCTAATTACTCATTATGAGAGGTTTCACTGTAAGTAGGTACCTATATTTTAAAGTAGGTACCTACCAATATTAAATATTGCTACCTAATTTGCGGATGAACTAGATTTCATTTATTTTTTTAATCATTATTTATATATGTATATATCTCCTATTATAAAAATAAAAAAAAAGAGTCCTGAATCATATGATATTAGGTGAAATTTAAAAAAATCAACAGATTTTCCCTTTGTATTAACCCTTGCATACATACCTATAATATGCATCTTCACGATCAAAACGCTATAATTTGCGTAATATATTCCGTCTGCAGATAACTTTACGTGATCGTTAGGTCAAATCGCATCCATGTAATCGACATGCAAATCTGCCCGCGTATATCCGACCAATGCAATTGCCGGGACCCTTATAATTCGAAAATAACCACAGAGCACGCTTATGGCGGACGCTTATTGCAACGCGCTCGTTCGCTACCCATTCGATTCGTTTTGTTTCCATTCGCCCTCGAAATGTGTCCGAAGTCCGGATCGCCTTCGAGCAGATGATGGGCGAAATGCGCATGGATGCATTCCGCGATTCGACGCGATTCCAAAAAGACGAATGTAAGGAGGTGCGGACTGCAGCGAACGAAACGGGAGCCTCTAGCGAAATTGTAATGAATTGCAGGCGAACGCTCTAAAGTGGTCGAAATGGAAAATGATCGCAATGTTTCTAGGAGTACATACGGGAAAGAGGCCCAAAGCGGACATATTAAGAGAAAGTTAATAATATATTTTATTAAGAAGGACCTGCAGCAACTTATTTTTGACTTCGAGACGGTAGATTTGAGGTTTTTGAATAATATTTGGTAGAAAAAGTCAAAACGCTAAAAACAAAAAATATAGGGCTAATTACAAAACTTCCACAAATGCCCGCTTTGTCCAAGAGGGAGGGGAGGGGGGAGGCTAAAGTGGATACTATACGTATCATCAAGAACTAACCTCAAATATCATTATGAATTAAAGCTCAGTTGAGACAAGTGAAAGTAACAAGAATATATTGGAAAAAAAAATAAAAAAGCACGACTGCGTTACAGAAAGAGACATACCTACTATATTTATCAATATTTTTGTCAGTTTTTTTGTGAAATATGTATGGTTTATGTATTTATCCCTATAGAAACATGTATATTTCCAAAATGTACTACTCAATTAGAATATTTTTTGACACAAAACACGATATATTTATATTAATTTATTACCATTTGGACATTTAGACAAATATTTACTTTCAGATTCAGGTACCCTATGCCACTCGGGCTAGCATGGCAATTCTAACAATATCAGGCACTTCTAATCAGGCGTTTAAAAGACATGGTGGAATAAAAAAAACGGAAAACATAATAGATGAACTTTGAAATGCCGCTCTATATCGGAACGAAGAAATGGAACAAAAATAAAATGTCTTCTTGATGAGAAATAATAGTGCCTTCTATCGTTTTTAGTTTAAAGGTCACCGTAGCTCTCTATCGCTACTTAGGTTGTACATTTCAATCAGCGCATAGCCATTTATGTCTTGATTACAACACGGAACTCATTAATGAAATACGACTATGGAAATATATACAAGCAGGAAATATGTAAATGTAATATGTAACCGTCATATATGTAAACGTCAATATGTAAACGTCAACCCCCTACTAATAGAACTATTGTAGTACACGAATGCGATAGCGTAGAGTCTTGTAACTGTCAGCTTCTGCAAAGAGAAATATCTTGGACTAGGCATCACTCTAGATTGCTTTCTCCGTTGGGACTCTCATATACATAACGTGGCTACGAAGGTGCGAATTCTTGGATATGTTTTCAAAGAACTGAGGAATATTCTGGATTCCAAAACACTAAAAACTGTTTATTATGCTTTATGTGAATCGATTATTACTTACGGCATAATTGGATGGGGTGGGTGTGGTAAAACCCTGCTAGAGACATTACAAGTTGCGCTGAAATTTATATTAAAAATTATTCTACGTAGACCATGTCGCCATCATACTAATGGACCTTATAAGGAAGCTAAAGTCCTTCATTGTAGGTAACTTTTTCTAAAAACTTCACTCTAAAAGATATTTTTGGACTTAAATTTAAGAATAATTCAGAACCGAAGACCAACGAGACACGTTTTAGAAAATAGCTTAATAATACCCAGAATGAAAACATCATTTGGACAGAGACATTAGTCTTTCATTACGCCGATATTTTACAATCTGTTCAATATGGAAATAAAAATGAATTTGACATTTTGGGAATTCAAAAATAAATTAAACAAATGGTTATCCATTCATGACAGACTTACCATATATCAAATGTTAGAAATAATAGTTTAATAAAACTTAAGCGCACAAATTATTAACATATTTTTAAAAATGTGTGTTGAGTATATTTTAACATTGAACTAACTACCAAATTATTTGACTTTGTTATATATTCTTTTGGCAATAAATTGTACTTTTTTTGACTAGGTATTTTTATATTAAATTCTATATTACTAAATATTAATTACTGTCTCTTTCTCACAATATATTAATTATTAAATACTGTTTCTTTTTTTTCTGACATTTTACTCTATTTATATTATTTAATCGAATTTTATATTATATTTATTGCCGATCATATAATGGATTTGCATTTTATTTATTATATTATTATCTTTTAATATTTTTTATTATTATTATTATTTTTTGGAGACCACATATCAGGGCAATTTAATGTTATTAGCTTTTTACTAAAACTTGTACATAATTGATTGTAATATTAGAATCCTGTCCACCCTAGAACGGGCTAGTCCCAGTTGGGTGACAGAATCAAATAAGCAAAAGGTTAAGATTTTGCCATTCGGTTCCTGTTATTTTTGTAAGCAAATAAATGTTCTATAGTAATTAATTCTTAAATAATAAAGTAATAGTATGAGCCACGCGAATGGCATGTAGTTATAATAGGAAATTATTTTTTGTAGCAAGGATGTAATTTCGTTGGGACTTATTTACCGAATACACCCTTCGCGAGCTCTTCCACACCTCGCCGATCGATCATTGATCCGGTCGTCTCTCGCGCCGCGCCCGATGGGACGATCTATAGATCGCGCAGGCCACGCCCCCCTCCCCTCTTTCTCTCTCTTCGCCAACCCCGCGAATCAATCAGTCCGAGGCGCGCGCGCATTATTTATATCTCGTATCATTAGCTCCTAGCTGACGTGCGTCTGCGCATAGAGTAATGGCAAATGGACATTGCGTGCGATGATTTATTGACAGGAATGATCGAGATATGCGGGACAGGAGCGCATTACACTAGGGCACTCTGAAAGTTGAATGAATTGATTGATAATAAGAAACAAGTAAATATATTAAAAAGGATAAAAAACACGACTGCCATTACATAAAGTGAACTATTGTAGTTATAATTCTTTTTATTAAGGTTTTCATGTCATATTAGTGGTTTATGCATTTGTCCACATAGATACATGTATATTTACGGAATGTACGCAGTCAGACTTTTCATTTGACTCTAAACACGATATATTTATTTTAATTTATTGACATTTGGTTATTAAGACAACTACTTACTTGATATTTGGACAGTTAAGGCACAGTATAACTGTAGTTAAGGTACATATAACACTCGAGATGACATATCGATTCTAACAATACCGCACACTCCTAATTTGGCTCAAGCGTTTAGAAGTTATAGTGGAATAAAGAAATGGAAAACATACATAGATGAACCCTGTACCCATTTCACTCCTTTTTTGTTGGGCAGTCGTGTAACAACTACAAAATACACGATAGAAACCTTACCGAATGCTATAAAAGGTGAATTTATTGTATATTTTAATTTTATGATATGATATGATAACGAGACTTACTACCTATCCCAATTATTTTGACACGTCCAAGAGCAGTTTTTAGCAGCCAATTGGACACGACGAAAATCTAATGTAATGTATGGTTACACACACACACACATATCTATTGCGTAACGTCGCAAATATTTCAGCGAAGAACGTCGTGTTTTCTGCCTGGTTCTTTAGCCCACGAATTTGTCATGCAAAATAAAATGCAAGAGTTCCTTTATGGGGAGAGAGGGGGGGGGGGGGTAGTCAGCCATCGTTAGCAGTCTTATCCAGTCGATTTTAATATATTTTGGTCTTTATGGCACTTCAACTCAATTTCATCATATACTTGAGCAACATTATAAATGAGAGCCTATAGTTTTTCAAAAATTCCTTACATGTATATGCTGAGTTCTTCTCTGATTGCTGCCTCAAATGGGTGTACTTTTTTATCGGTGATCCCTCTCACCTGAATGGCCCGTGTATAATTGCAGGATAATATGAATTTAATTGCTGACAGGAGACGCGGCTTACAAATACTGCGCCAAAAGGGGAACAGTCAATCACTAACAGAATCCAACTGACAATCGCTTCGGGGCCCATTAGGGACTCGCCTCGTACCAGGGTCGGAATATCGAAGACGTTTATCGATAACTATAAGAGATATCATGGATCAGAGAGTGCCAAATATGAAAATTAGAAATATAATATAACTTCAGTTATGACATTCCATTACATACCATAATAAATTTTTAACCTTCATACATAATGTGTGTCAAGCCAAACCTGATTCGTGATTTTAATCATTAACTTTATTCTATAGAATATTCCGTACGTATTTGGAAGTTAAATTTAAAAGTTTTTTTTTTACTGCCAATGTATGACGCAAGATTTAAAAAACAAACCATTGAATAAATATTACTTTTAAAATTATATTTTTCTGTAAACAAAATCGACTAATTGAATTTATTTTATTTTCGACAAATTTTATTTTAACCCTATCTTGATTTTATAGACAATTTAGTTGCTGATTTTGTGACAAGATCACGGAATATATTCTTTTGCTTTTTTTTTTGAAAGATTATGTTATTCTACATATTTGAATTTCTTGAACCATTTGATATCGGCATAATTTCATGGCAGACCGCGGCAATTTATTGGAATTTCTTGCAATATCGCCGCGCTCGACAAAAAGTACGATGACTATGGAACTACTATAGCAATCACAAAAACAATAACTGTGCAATGATCGCATTGAAATTTTATATATATATATATATATATATATATATATATATATATATATATATATATATATATATATATATATATATATATATATATATATATATATATATATATATATATATATATATATATATATATATATATATATATATATATATATATATATATATATATATATATATATATATATATATATAATATTGAAATTTCATTTTGTCAAATCAACAATTAGATAATTATGAATAAATATGAGAAAGCCGAAAAAGTGAAAAAATCTCTAGGTAACAGATGTTTATGTAATGTCCGATTGCTGAATTTTATGTTTATTTGAAGCTTGATTTTAAATAGTTTATAGGTAGCCAGATATATCGTTATGATATTAGAATTATAATTAATGTATTAATGGTAAGTTCTATACCCCTGCGGGGTATTTGAATTAAAATAAACTTTGATGGTATGTATATATTATATAGATCTGTACCTACTATTAGTTGTGAACACACCTGTGTTGAACTATGTTTAATCATTGAATAAAACTGCTTATAAAAATGATTACAAAGATAACTATAAAGTTCAGGTTCATTCAGGTAGTAAAATTGAATTGAAAATTGTCAGAATATCGAAAAATATCCATATCGATATCAAAAATAAATCATATCGCTCCCTAGGTGCTGGGCCTCGTCGATGATCCACGCCGGCCACACCTGTTAACCCTTCGGCTGTTCGTTCCTATACCATTCTGCATCGACCCATCTGAATATTTAAACTTATTCCTTTTTTCTTTGATATGCAGTGTACTTAAATGCCTAATACTAATTTTAAGGAATGGTATTTACACATTTCTACTCGTGCTGCTATGTACTGAGAGAAAAAATAGCACACATTGACTTATATTATACGATGAGAAAAAGGTTAATAGTAAAAACACATTTTTAAAAACAAGCTTTTATTAAAATGCTGTCCTGAGCCAACCCTGTCCACATACAACATACAACACATACAACACCACATACAACACCCTTTCTATGTGGAACATAGAACGGGCTATCATAATAGAATGCGTATACAAAATTTAATTTCTGTGTTGTTATTATTCCTATAGAGCGGGGGTGGTTGCGTACCTTACGGCGACTGCTCTTGAAATGACCATTGGCCATCCGATCCCGGTTCAGAGCCGGGCAAAGGACGCCTTGGTCCGCGATAGATTCGGTATACTCCGTTTCACCGCTTCGTAAGGGAGAGGCCCGCGCAAGCGACCTCGAACTCGGAACCAATCGAGAGACCGGAGAAATCTGGTCACAATTGGAAGTAAGGGCGCGAGTTTCTCGAGCCGCCGGGAAGTAACTCCTGGCTTTCTCGCGGTAAGGAGTTGGTCTCTTACAGGTTGTGGCGTAGCTAGACGTCGGATTTGTTATGTCCAAAGTCTTCTACGCTCACTGCAGGTCGATAGAACGACTAATCGTTAAAACGTCCTGTGGTGACGGGCTCGCCCGTTAACTTAGCTTAACCTACAAACAAAGAACACATCAGCAACCGTGCTGAAGAAGACGTTAGTGCGTTGGTTATTAGACGAAGTTTCCTTCTTCTTCTCGAAATGTCTTGCGCCATCCGGAAAAGCTGTTCCGTAGCCGCCGGGCACTCGGGACCATGGCTATTTTTGACTTTTCCATTGCTAACTACTAGGGATATATAGTGCAGTGGTCTTCCATTGCCTTCTGCACCAGATATTTTAGGTCTATTTAGGACCTTAGGCCGCTGAGACCTCTTCAATCGGTTGCCCAGTTGGGAATGGTTATATCGCCATTGACTCGGTCTTTTGCTATATACTTTTGCTTACCATGATAATTAGACCGATATGCAAACGGCGATCGAGTACATTCGGGACGCATCCTGTGTCAACCGCGGGTTAATCCAGACTGCATAATTGCACTTTATTCACTACATTTAATTATTATAATTAATATTTATTGATGAGATTTTTTTTAAATATGCTGTCATTATGAATTTTAATTTGGATTTACGAAGGTTACTAATGGTTGTTAAAAAAACCTACTAAAGTTTATTAAAAAGATGCAAGATGCTTTGTGTATATGTAGTATCTATTGCTGTAAATCTAATTTTACTTATTTTGTCATAATCTTGATTATCTTGTGGACAAGTCACACATTGTATTTATTATAATTATTGTTTTATTTTTAATATTTGCTTTAAATCATTAAAAATATTTTAACTATACCTGCAGTAATCTATTTTTAAGATACGGCTGCTCATTCCACTCTCTTGTATCATCAAATACTGCTAGACTACTATCTCGTCACATATATAGGCCTAGTTAGGCAGTAAAAGCTAGATGGACCTGGTTTCTACTTTTTACCGCAGCATCATATTTGGAATACTCCAATAGGTCTAACCTAGTCCTGAATTATTTGTAGTAAAAAAAGAAGTGTTTTTAGCATAATCTACGGAAACCGATAATAAATAAAGAGCTTCGCCACAAAAAAAATGAATATTTTCGCCACAAACGCTGAAATTTAATATATAGATACCTTGTTGGGCCAAAATGACATTGTAAAAATTTGGTTGGAGTATCTCACATACAGGGTGAGTTTTTAAATAGTAACATGCTTGAAGTGGGTGAGTCAATACGAGCAAATGAGCAATTATGATTTTTTTTAAAATATGAAAAACACAAAACATTTTTTTTTGGTAAATTTGGAAAACGTGCCTAATAAATAACAGTTTGACAAGCATTGAGCGAGCTGCACTATCTATAAATGGCGCAACGCGCTCAAATACTTTTATACTATTTCTTAAATCAATATAAAATTATATTTAAAAAATATATACCTATTAATAAAAAAAGGTATTTCTTGGGTTTTTTCCAAAAAAAATATTAAAAGTTTCTTATTTGCTCGTACTGATCCACCCACTTCAATGATGTCACTAATTAAAAAATCACCCTGTACAAGCTGCACTAATAATATTTTAAATTGCGCCATATATTTTAGTCAAATATTAACGATGTTTCTTTAAATGATTTTATGTTATGGACAAGCAAATAAAAATAATCAAAAAAAAAATAATATTTGAGCACGCTTCCCGTTATATCACCTAATGGTATTGTTCCAACGATTGAGTAATGCACTCTAACAACAATTGATGACAAATCACCAAACGACAAGACCGCGCTAATCCTCAATAACCTGTAAAGCTTCCAAAAGTAAAGTGATAAAATTCATCGGTTACAGCGGTTTGAATCGTTTAACGATGCTATTCACGTTTTCGCCGACGTAATTCGGCGAAAGGGAACATCCGATCGCTTTAATAAATCGCTTCGCCCATTCGGCAGGTATTACAGGCTTCGGTGGGACTGGCAATTTTCAATATAGAGGCTCTCTGCAGGGTGGTCGGGTGGGGGTAACCCGATCGGGGCAGGCCATTGATAGGCCGTAAAAGGGGCTTCGGCGGCGGCCCGGAGAGAAACGGCTGGCGCCACCTGTTGCCGATACGTCGAACCTCGGCGTTCGGCGGTCGCAGCGATTTCCAAACTGTTTTAAAAACACGAACTGTCATTGCTGTACCCTACCTAAGCTGGGGCTAACGGGTCCAGCTGGGGCCGTCGAGTCATTGGGAGCTAACGGGCCCATGATGAGTTGGCCACGATGACCCATGTGTTCAGGGTCGGTCACACTCACGGGTCAACACCCATCCGACGGACTCCAAGCACGGGGTGCGAACCTGGGTTGGACTCTGGAATCAGTTTCCCCTGGGAATCAAACCTCTGGCGCTCCTGGACGGTCTGCGCACCGTGCGGCGCAAGCCAATCGATTGTGCACTCCGACTAACAGTCGGGGGAGTCTGGAAACTGTATTGTTTCCTATAGAGCGGGGGTGGTTGCGTACCTTACGGCGACTGCTCTTGAAATGACCATTGGCTATCCGATCCCGGTTCAGAGCTGGGCAAAGGACGCCTTGGTCCGCGATAGATTCGGTATACACCGTTTCACCGCTTCGTAAGGGAGAGGACCGCGCAAGCGACCTCGAGCCGCCAGGTGTATTCCTGGCTATCTCGCGGTAAGGCGTTAGACTCTTACGGGTTGTGGAGTAGCTAGACGTCGGATTGTTATGTCCGAAGTCTTCTACGCTCACTGCAGGTCGATAGAACGACTAATCGGTTAAACGTCCTGTGGTGGCGGGCTCGCCCGTTGTAGTTGACAACTCAATATATGTACCTACCTAAGCTAATGGGAGCTAATGGGCCCATAATGGGTTGGCCACGAAGACCCATGTGTTCAGGGTCGGTCACACTCACGGGTCAACACTTATCCGACGGCCTCCACGCACGGGTGCGAACCTGGGCAGGACTCTGGACTTGGTCAGTTTCCCCTGGGAATCAAACCTCTGGCGCTCCTGGACGGTTTGCGCACCGTGCGGCGCAAGCCAATCGATTGTGCTCTCCGACTAACAGTCGGGGGAGTCTGGAAGTTGTATTGTTTCCTATAGAGCGGGGGTGGTTGCGTACATTGGCCATCCGATCCTGGGTGAACAGCCGGGCAAAGGACGCCTTGGTCCGCGATAGATTCGGTATTCACAATTGGAAGTAAGGGCGCGAGTGTCGGGCCCACCAGGTAATCATTACTGGCTATCTCGCGGTAAGGCGTTGGTCTCTTACGGGTTGTGGCGTAGCTAGACGGTGGATTGTTTTTGTCCAAAGTCTTCTACGCTCACTCCAGGGAAATAGAACGACTAATCGTTAAAACTCCCTGTGGTGACGGGCTCGCCCGTTGTAGTCGACAACCCAAGTTGTACCTACCTAAGGTGCCTTCGGTAGCGTATGGCTTCGTGCAGCTTGGGCCATAAGTTCCTCTTTGTTTTCGGATCGGCCGAACTCACGATTCAGCTCCTATTCAGAAGCCTCGTCGTGAGGAAGGCTACTTCGGGTAAGACTCTTTCGTCTCAGGTCTCACGGCTGGTGGATCGGTTTATCCTTGTGGGATTGCCTTCCGGCGCTTCTGGACGGTTTGCGAACCGTTCCGCGACGCCAATCGGATGTACACTCTGACTAATTGCTGAAGGAGTCTGGAGACTATGGAAATATACTGTCTCCCAAGCAGCGGGGGTGTATGTTGACCTGTCGTCAACCACTCTTGAAATGACCATTAGGCTAACGGATCTTGAATTCAGAGTCCGGTAAAAGATGGCTTTGGTCAGCGATAGATTCAAATTTAATGACAGCTGAATTACTGCAGCAGAGGCCGCGTAAGCGACCTCTGTTCCGTAATTAGTCGGGAGGTCGAAGGTATCCTGCATGTTAGTTCCAGACGGAGATATCCTACCAAAACTGCTAGCCAAGGGGCGAGGTGCCCCACTGGGTTACCTTCCTAGTGCCTCGCCGTAAGGCGTTAGACTCTGGCGGGTTCGTGGGTTTTCTGGACTGTAGGTTTGTGCAGTCTCAAAGTCTTATACGCGCATCCCACGGCTGATAGAATGATTACATATCGTTATACCAGCCTGTGGTAACGGGTTCACCCGTTGTAGTTGACACCGCCCAACTGTGTCTACCTAAGCTAATGCTTATGCTTAGCTTTGGGAGCTAATAGCCCTGTTGCAGATTGGCTACTAAGACATATGAGAAGGTTCGGCTAAACGCACGGGCTAACACCCATCCGGTGGTCTTCACGCAGAAGCGCGAACCCGGATAGGACTCTGACCTGCGGGCCAGTTTCCCCTAGTAGTCAACCTTCGGGCGCTCCTGGACGGTTTGCGCATCGTGCGGAGTCAGCCAATCGATGTCCTAACGCAAGACGCTTGTGTGCCCCAGTTTCGTCGATTTAAATGTACGATTTCAGTTTGAAAGACAAAGAAGCCCAGGTCAAACGAAAAAAATCAACACATAACTATCACACAGAGCGACAGCGGTCAGTCACCATTTCTACACTTGGCTGGAAAGGCCTTGAACAATTACGGAGATGTCGAAAAACGCCTTAATGATTGAACCCTCTTAAAAGGTGTACGGTTTTTCTGGAAGGGGATTGACAAATTGCCAAAAATATGGGGAAAACTTAAAACTAGCGATGGCGCATACTGTGAATATACTATTATTTACCTGTTTTTTAAAATAATAAGAAATATTAACCGATACACCCATGTAGACTGCGTATTGCCTTTTCTAGAGCTAAAGGGCCCTTGATGAGTTGGCCAAGAATACCCATTTGTTCAGAATCTGACTGTCTGCGCACCGTGCGGCGAAAGCCAATCGATTGTGCATTCTGACTAATAGTCGGGGGAGTCTGGAAACAGTATTATTTCTTATAGAGCGGGGGTGGTTGCTGAACTTACGGCAACTGTTGTTCAGGGTAGACTGTTGTTCAGGGTAGACTGAAGAGCTGTCTGCGGGTAGGCCGCATATCGCTGCCGCCACTGCGTAGGTTATAACGGTGGTGGGGGGCGGGCTTGGAGCTCGGAGTAATCTGGACGCAACTGTAAGTAAGGGCGTGAGTGAAAGCCCGCTGGGTAACACACCTGGCTCGCGAATAAGGCGTTGGCCTCTTACGGGCATGTGGCGTAGGTTGACGGTGGTCTGTTTTTGCCCTAAGTCTTCTGCGCTCACTTTACGAGAGATAGAACGATCATTTCGTTAAAACTTCCGGTGACGGGTTCACCCGTTGTAGTTGACAGCTCTAGTTGCCTTTTTTAGAAGGATAAGTTATTATTAATATAATCTCTCGCGCACAGTTTGAGAGCCGCTGCCATCACATATCGCTCCCTATCGATGCGGAGGCTCCGAAGTGGCCGCCCGGGGGAGGTGTCTGAAGCGCTGCCGGGAAATTGCAGTTTGATTTTCCGATATTACGTTTCAGTGAACGTGAACGCCCGAACGTACGTAGTGCCGTACACGCGAGTACGTACGTACATACGGGACCGAAGCGGTGAACAGAAGAGCCCCGCCTCGGGAGCGTCGGCCACTTGTCACCTCGTTCAATTAACTACGATCGAGGAGGGATTTCCAACTTTGCCGTATCGCACTCAACTTGTACGGCAGCGAAGTGCCGTACCGAGCTTTAGGGGAATATTGATTACTAGAATGTAACCCCGTGTTCATTCATAACGGACAAGAGTTGTCAACTACAGCGCGCGAGCCCGTCACCTCAGGAAGTTTTAACGATTAGTCGTTCTGTCTCCCTGAAGTGAGCGCAGAAGACTAGGACAAAAACAGTCCACCTTCAAGCTCCGCCACAAGCCCGTAAGAGGCCAACGCCTTAACCGCGAGATAGCCAGGAGTGTTACCTAGCGGGCTTACACTCACACCCTTACTTCCAATTACGGCCAGATTACTCCAGTCTCTCGATTGGTTCCGAGTTCGAGGTCGCTTGAACGGTCCTCTCCCTTACGAAGCGGTGCAACGGTGTGTACCGAATCTATCGCGGACCACGGCATCCTTTGCCCGGCTGTTCACCCAGGATCGGGTAGCCGATGGTCGTTTCAAGAGCAGTCGCCGTAAGGTCCGCAACCACCCCCGCTCTATAAGAAACAGTACTGCTTCCAGACTCCCCCGACTGTTAGTCAGAGTGCACAGTCGATTGGCTTACGCCGCACGGTGCGCAGACCGTCCAGGAGCGCCAGAAGGTTGATTCCTAGGGGAAACTAGCCCTAAGGCCAGAGTCCTACCCAGGATCACACTTCATGCGTGGAGGCCGCCGGATGGGTGTTGATCCGTGAGTGTGACCAACCCTGAACAGAAAGGGTCTTCGTGGCCAACTCAGCAAGGGCCCGTTAGCTCCCATTTCGCAGTTAGCTCCATTCATAACGGACTGTTCGCTATTCATAAGGTCCGAATGATTTGTGAAGTGCGTAAAAATGACGCTTAGAGAAAGGCAGCTGTTAAAAAATATCCGCAGGCCTAATGACCTGTTACTCCGTACCACCTTCGTCCGAGAAACGAGTGAGACTGTAGCTGAACTGACTGTTACCATTGATTTGGGAGCTAATGGCCAAATCGATGGTAACAGTCAGTTCATCCACAATGCCTAAATATGCCCTCAGGTACAAATGAGTTAAGTCATATCCGTTGTGCGTACAAACATTTGGCACAGAGAGAGAGCAATACAGTGAACAGTATGCGAGAGAATAGCACGGCAATATTCGGTCGTGGGATCGCTCACACCGGAAAGTACTGGCGGAATTAGGTACTATTGGCGGCGATTCGTATTTATTCATTTATTTATTTTATTTGAATTATCAAATTAACCATTTACAATAAGTATAATATTAAAACAAATGGCTAAAACTTTCCTCTTTCAGCACTGGCTAGTGCTGCCCAACTGGGATATACCCGTTCCAGGGCAAGCAATTTATATTTTTACATTTAAAACGAGGGCCGCTGAACCAACCAAACACAATAATAATAATAATAATTAAAAAATGTATGTAATAATAATAAATATTATATAATAATAAAAAAATATTAAAAAAAATACTGGTATTGAAGTGGTCATTTTCGCGCGCGAAATGCTTATCTAGGCCCTTATACATCGTTGGCTGATGACACATGCTGAGTTGTGCCACAAAGACCCATATATCCTGTTTTAGGGTCGGCTCAAATTACGGTGCTGCTCCTACCAAGTGGCCTTCTCGAAAGAGTGCCGACCCCAGAAAGGTTTAGTGACCCAGGCTATACTGGTGGATCAGTTTCCCCCTGGGGATCGCCCCTCGGGCGCTGCTGGGCGGTGTGCGATCCGCAAGGCGTCAATCGAAGGCTCTGCCAATCGAATTTTGCACTCCGGTTGACAACTGGAAAAGTCGCGGAGGGTGGATATTGACCTGTCGTCTTCTGCTCTTTTAATGGCCACTGGCTGCCTGATCCTGAGTTCAGAGCCGGGTAAAAGATAATATGGTCCGCGATAGATTCAAACTGAATCACCGCTGAACATACGGCAGGTAGAGCACAGCGCAAGCGAACCTCGAACCCGTAACCAGTCGGGAGGTCGGAGAAATCTGGCCAAAATTGGTAGTAAGGACGCTAGCTCGACCCGCTGGGTGCACATTCCCGTGATTGTGAAAGGCTGCAGAGAGAGCCTACTCTCATTCATTCAGCTCCTCTCTCTCTTTCTCTCTCTCTTTATTCAGAAGTGCATTGCACTGCGTTGCTGGTTCGGTTCTCCCGACGACGGCTATCAGGGCGCGATCGGTCTAGTGGAGGTAGTTAGGTAGTTACTTATATGTCAGGTTTATTAATTAATGCGCAGATAGCATTAAAAACTACGCGCTATCAATTCCGTTTATCTTTTTGCCTGCGCACGCAACGCGACTGCGTCGCGGCAGGCGATCGCAACATTTGGCGACTTCAGCTTTTTAACCTCTACTCATAAAAACGATCTTCCTGTAAATGTCATGTAAACCTAGCCATTTAGAATAAAAAAATTAAAAATATGTATTTTGGATATGTTGATAAATATATGCAGTATTTGACAGTTAAATAATAAATAAGCACCTTAATTCAAAACTTCAATTGTTGTCGTAGATTCCTACCAAATTAAATTTATTAGATGATGTATTTGGATGTATTTAAAAAATAAATAATAAATGAAAAAAAAACTTTCTGCGGAAGACAGGTTGGCCCGTAGCAGTTGACAGCTCCCTATGCTCGTAAGTTTTTATCATTGATGATAATTGAAAATTTGAAAATTTGAATTGACGATAATTGACTTATTTGCAACGGTAGAATTTATCTTGAGACTAGATGACGCGGTGAACTTCGTACCACCTAAAATTGTTTTGATTCTAACTCTTCATAAGCGTTTATTAATCCTAATCAACCTTCTAAATGCAATTCATTGAAATCATGACCGAATCATGTACGGTTTGAGTTTCGTTTGGTGATTAAATGTTATTTTTTGACTTTTTTGTTTACTTTTTCGTATTTTTGGACTTTTCCGCCTTATTTGACCTTTTTGACTTTTTTGACTTTTTCGACTTTTTTTGACCTTTTTGACTTTTTGGCTTATCGAAATTTTACATATTGTACGGAATAAATAACAGTTATGAATGGCGCAGCTGTAAAATTATAGACAGCTACAAAGTGGCCTATTTCCCAAAATAACCAATTTCGATTTTTTCGATTTTCAGTTGTTTCTTTGAGTTTTTCCTAAATATTTTTTTTTGTAAACCACCCCTGAATCAAAGCAAACAAAACAAAAAAAAAATAATTCAAATCGGTGGAATCATTTCCGAGATTCGCACGGCGATTCATTTATATATATATATAGATGGATAGATGGTTGTCGACCCCCAGTCCACCTCGTAGACGTCTATATTTATTGCTCATTAGCTCGTGTAACGCTTTCTTATAGTTATTAGATTTAGCGTATCACATTGTCTTGAACGTAACCTAGAGATATCTTATTTCCCACCACAATACACCTCACCGTTCAGCTCCGTTCATTGGCTCCGCGCAATAAAACATTTTATAATACGTAATTTTATTACAACTTTTATTTCTTTTGCTTTAACCATATTTTTATTTGTGTGATTCTTATGAATGAGTCATATACCTAGCTACGCCGTCTTCTGCAAAGACTGTCTTGGGGCTCTTTGGACGATCAAGCATGCTTGTCAAGCATCGCGTCGCGGGCTGCGAAGGGATCGTAAACCGCAAGAAAAATGCAAATATATTTTTTAATATTTACCAAAAATGCCTAATTTTGTAGTTTATATAAGGGAGTTACATTAAATAGACGTAATTAATATATGAATGACGTGACTCCCTAGTATATTTTCTTACATTTTTACCAATAATGACTAATATTGTAGTTTTATACCAGGGAGCCACGTCATTCATTCAATTACGTCTAATTAACGTGAATCTTGGTATAAACTACAAAATTAGGCATTTTTGGTAAATATTTGAAAAAATATATATTTGCATATTCCCTTGACCTTATAGCGATCATCCCTTGATCGCTATAAGCATGCTTGATCGTCTAGAAAGCCCCTTGCAAAATAATTCAAGAGATGGAATGGAAAACAAAATGTAGAATGTTTTTTTTGTGTTTTAATATCCCGGCCCAGTCGACAAGAAGGAAAAGTATTGTAATCGCGCTAAAAAAATCGAGATGAAGACAGAAATATCCATTTTGAGCCCAGTTAGTGAGACTAAGATCATTTCCAGACTGAATTATGTAAGAATGTGTGTCCATTTCCAGATTGAAGAATGTTTGTGTCTCTCTGTGTATGTGTGTGTGTGTGCGTCTGTGTATTCCTCCACGATAGCACCCAAACACTTAATCCGATTGACCTGAAATTTGGTAAGCAAGTATAATTTGGTCATGGCAAGATTTAAAAGGTTGTAATTGAAATCCGTCCGCTGGTGGGGAAGGCGGGGGGAAGGGGCACAAATCATATATCATCCTCGAAATATTGTACTTCGAGACTTGAAATTTTTGTAAACGGATGCTTTGTTGGGCCGAAGTCACATGTGTGTCTGTGTGTATTCCTCCACCATAGCACCCAAACGCTTAATCCGATAAGGTAGAAATTTAGGAAGCAGGCATCATTTGGTCATGGCATTTGTTGAGAAAATTGTGATTGGAATCTGTCCACCGAGATGGGACAGCGGGATATTTTAAAAATTAAGTATTCTAAAGTATGCACAAGCCACTGTCTACTTGGTACGCTTGCCTTAGTACGGGCCTAGGCCTAGTTAGGCGGCGTTGATTTCAAAAAATTGTGGTCTGCGGTGCTTCCTATTTAGCTACTATTTACATGCCTCTAATGTTAAACTTACAATGTACTGCGTGAAAAATGTGCTTTTCTTTAATAAATAAATAAAATAAATAAATATTTAAATAAGCGGCGATGCACGCATGACATTTAAATCTTCATTGCATTATGTCACTCGTTCTATATTCGATTTTAATATTGAATTAGATTACGTCCTTGGTTACTTGCCGGGAAAGTCTTGGGGCGACATTACCGATTTTTTTAAGGAAATAAGAAACTTTACATTAGATTTTTCTACACGAAACACAGAGTTCAAAACAATCTATTTTTTTTGGTTTCAATCCATTGTTAGTGAGGTAAAGCATTGGTTAAGTTTAAATCTCAGATATTCAGAGTTTTTTTTCGGTAACTAACGCCTTTAGCTCAATGCCATAGAACGGTTTGGCAACCCTTCTACACCGGCGACATGCAGGTGGCGCTAATAGCTTTTCCCGGCCAAAATAATAGCAATTTATTTAGGCATCTATAATAACTTTGATAAGGAATGGTCTTTTTATAAAGGTCTGATTGACTATAAAAACATAACAATTTAGCCAATGATAGCAATAATGACATTTAATTTTAAGTGGCATCTATCGTATTTCTTAATTGGCTGATTATATCAAAGAAATAAAAGGGAGAGATACAATGCCGTCTATCTAAACATTAAAGTGGGTTATGATTACGTATTGAATTCTGACCAAATAAAAAAAAATACCCCTTATGTACATAATATTAAAATAATTAGAGCTACGACTTAAAATCTCTTTTGGTATAATATTATTACTATATTTCGAGATTGGATACAGCATACGTGTGTCTAGAGCACCATCTAAAGTACGCCACCATGGAACTATTTCTGGAACTATGAGTGCTGTACATATACTTTGCGCCATATACAATGCATTTAGTTACCGAGAAAAAAAGCTGAATATCTGGATGCTTTTATTCACTGACAAAGTGTTTCGTGTAGAATAATCTAATGTAATCTAAAGTTTCTTATTTCCAAAAATAAAAATCGGTTATGTCGCCTTAAGACTTTTCTGGCATGTAGCCAAGGACGGAATCTCATTCAATATAATTGTTACGGGTAATGCTAGTTGTTTGAGTAAACCTAGGTTTACCCGGGTATACATAGAATTACCCAAGGATTTTGGGTTAGGTTAGGTTAGGTTAGGTTCTAGGTATACCCCGGTAAACCTAGGTTTACTCAAACAACTAGCATTACCCGTAACATAATAATGACGTATTTTTAAAGAATTTAAACAGATGCGAAAGCTAATGGCAAAAATAAACAAATATCGTATTGCCTTAATATCGTATATGATCAGCGATGGTTAAAACTCCCAGTTGAATAATTTACATGCCTTAAAGACAGGTATCCACATAAACATATAGGCATATCGTGTGCATGAGAGGGCGAGTCGAGCATCCATTTCGTTCATTTTGTGTTTTCATCTGATTGACGTGAGATGCAGAGGCAACGAATCCGTTCCATATCAAAATCACGACAGTATACCAGAAGGGCGAGAGAGAGAGGCTCGGAGACGAGTGAGAAGGACGGCGAAAGGTCAAAGACCTCGAAAATAATACACACAACGCAATGAAGATTCGTGAGGCGTGATAATTTGTATACGCAGTACTATTTTTTTGCATTATATACAGCTGATAAATCGTTCTCATATGATAATAACCGACTAAATCCATAATTAAATCAAATCAAATCAATTTTATTCTCTTAAAAACTAATACATAGTTGTGTAAACATTAGTTCATTTGTATTAGTAGTACAATTGTTTTCTTAAGAATAAAGAGTTTTTATTATTATTATTATTATATTGTGAATGTACATAATATGTATCTTAGATATTATTATAGAATCGAATCGTGGTCTCACAGTTTAGTTTGATAATATTTAATTGAAATAATATTTGTTAATGTCACATGGATAAAATACATATTATAGGTAAAAATTAACTCATTATGTTGTTATTCTATTATATTCAAAAAAATATAATAGAAAAATAAAAAGGAGAATGTTATTATCAACATGTTATATCAATTAAAGAGAGAATAAAAATAAGAAAAAAATAGAAAATTTAATAAATGTAGTGTTAGGAATATAAAATAAAAATGTTAGCATTGTCAAAATGTAAAATAAAATATCTTATGTGATTACATTTCAAAAAAAATAGTCAATATGTTATTAACCCTTCGAGTAACGGCATAATTTCATGGCAGACCGCGGCAATTATTTGGAATTTCTTGCAATATCGCCGCGCTCGATAAAAAGTACTACAACTATGAAACTACTATGGCAATCATAAAAGAATAACTGTGCAATGATTGTATTGAAATTTCTTATATAGAATATTGAAATCTCATTTTGTAAAACAATCAGATAATTATGAATAAATATGTGAAAGTCGAAAAAGTGAAAAAAACTCAGGATTTCTAACTTGTACTTGTCTAACGGAAAAATACGGAACCCTCTTAGAAATTGTAAATATTGCCATAATCTTTATTAGATTTTCTATCAAATCTTATATTTTGTTTTGCTTATTTACGTATAAAAATATTTAGATATTGACAATGGAATTTTACCAGAAATATCCGCGAAATGACGCGCGAAATAATTCTAGCAGCCGTCTATGTATCTATGGTAATAATGAATTTTTTGGTACGGATTTTAGGATGCGTTCGGAAGGATGCGTTCGGATTTTAGGAAGCCGCCAATATTGGTCGTTACGTAGTCAACGGTGTTCTGATGTGCAACCAAATTTGGTCGTTACGTAGCAGAAGGGTGTACCTAGTAATACACTATTGGCAAAATTCTGCATTTGTATGCATGTTTACTGAACTACTCCATAATATCTAGCACCAAACTGATTGAACTAGGTTAAGGCTAGATAAAAATTTGTTGACATAATTTAAGAAAAACCAAATTATACCATTAGCTATACAAACAGAGCCAACGCAAAAGCCATCAAACCAACTTGCCTGAAAAGTTTCACTATTGCCTTAATTCATATAGGTAGGTACCTACGACAGACGCAAATATTATATGTATAATATAATATTATGTATATATAATCAATAAGTATAATTATGTGTCATATAATATATGATAAATTAATGTATTCTTAATTATGTTACATTTCATATGGCAGCCAGTAAAATATTTAAGAATATTTAATTACTAATTTATAATTTTGAGATTATTTAATATTTTTTACATGATTGTTCAGGAATAAACTTCGTGTTATTTTTTTAATAACTAATAATATATATTTACAATATAAAAATATGTACGTATATTTATTTATTTATGTATATTTTCTTCTCTATATCGGCTATATAAGCGACATGCTTACTAATGTGACAGATCTGTGGTTTTAGACACAATTATATTATTATTGATTTCAAATCAACTGAAATTAAACATTAGACATATCTTAATGATATCTTGTTATTAGTTTTTGGAGTTGGATTTCAAAAAGTTAATTTATAAAAATTATATACTTTATAAAAGGAATTGTAAAATTTTCTACGCCAAATTTCTGGTTTAATTTAAAAAAAAAATAAATGTATATTTTTTAGAATACAGCATAAACATATTAAATTTGTATATTAAAAAATATAACAATATTTCTCGGCAAATGCATCTTTTCTTATCAACGTAGTCAGTCAAAGAATTTTAAATATTACATCATACCTCTTAAAAGATTTAACTCTACTCTTCCTCTAAATGACTCTTTAAATCATTTAAAAACCTTTCTTTCACAAAAGACACATTTTTGTTCATAAAACGTTACTTAAAAATTATATTTAAATTAGACAAAAAGTAGTAAAACCTTAAGTCGGAAATCAATAAATCTAAACTAAACTGATAATAACACTGATAAATAGCAATCTTCTTTAAAATCTTTGTTTAAAAAACGCGTATTTTATTTAAAGTGATATATATGCAGTACCTAATGTATCGCTTTGAGCAAAATCTCTAACAGTAATTTCAATATTGACAACTTTTTAATGGTTAGTGCGACTTCTGTATCCTAAGTAGGTTGTAGACTTAGTAGGGTGCGTAACTTCAAAGCCGAGAACTCTGTATTTTTAGATTTGTCTGGATGGCTATCAGGATTTTAAAAGTGTAATTAACTTATTATATCAAAAGAATTGTATCTCAGCATATCAAGAGAAATTGATATTGGCTACCTCACAATATCTTCTAGAGTATTAAACAAAACAAAGAAGGAAAGACGTTAAAATATTAAATGTGCACTTAAAATTTATTTTATTTAAATTCAAGTAACTGACAGATACACCTTTGATACTGAGATAACCATGTCGGTATATTCTGCATTTTAGAAATAAGTAAATAAATAAATAGTAAGAATCATAGCAAGAACCCTGTTCTTCATAAGGTACGGAACCCTTTCTTTATAAGTTTTATTTTTCTACGATCTACTAAGAATCCTTAACTTTTAGCAACATTTTTTTTAGATATTCTTGGTACTTTCTCTAAAATCTTCCCTCGTGTTGCGGATGGAAATTCAATTCCCATATGGGGAGCACGCGGCTCGCAAAATATGAATAAAAAATATGTCGCGGTCAACGAACCCACGCAATTTACCAATGTGATTACGTTCACTCAATTCTGGGCATTTTGAAAAAAAGGGTTATTATGTCACGCACTCGCCTATAGGGATGTCATCCCGCGACCCCCGCGACCATTTTCAATGCCGGTCATACAGAGTTCACCGACCTTCGAATTGCCTGCAGAAAAAGACATAGATTGGTCTTCAACAGTGTATTGTCGAACGCTGTTTATAGCATCGTTTTAGGTGATGAATCGTGAATATAATCATATGAGCTCAAAAGAAAAGTCAATCACAAATATTTTGCTTGAATGTTTTTTTTTATATTAGTGAAACTTTTTTGAAACCATTCAAAATATTTTTACTCAATTTTTCTGGTATAAAAATTTCAGGTCAAAGAAAATGTATTATCCTTAAAACAATTTTTAAAAAAAAGCTTTCAAGTTTTTATTTTCTGGATCACTTTCATGTATCGTTAGTCGAGTTTAGTTTATTGTTCTACAAATTCAACATACAAAGTTTAAAAAAAACATTTTCCTAATACAAAAACCTTTCTTGGTACAAATAAATATAATATACCAAGGTCGGAAAGGCGATTCATATTTTTGACATAATAATGATTTTCCACCTTTCTAGGAATTATCCTGTTCTGAGGTGGTACTTATCTCTATCGGTAATACCAGTCGAAAAGGCAAGTCTCATCTTTTACGAGAACATAAATTAAAACGAAACTTGGTAAAAATACTATAAATAAGTAACCTATATATATATATATATATATTATACCTAATAAATATATAAGTACTATAAATATATAAAGACATAAAGATATAAGTACTGTAAGTTATATACAATTATACTTAATCATATATATTCTTACATATTAATACATACGAATATATTATATGTACCTACTTTAAATTATATTATTTTAACGAATTATAAATATTTAGAAATAGGTGTACTACGTCATACATTATAATACAGGTATCACAACAGCACAGAATGCCGTCTAATGGAGTTGTTAAAATTCATCAAATATATACTTCTTTGGCTTTGCAAGTAATATTCGAATATCTGTTTGTTTCTGCATCTTAATTTAGTGCATAATTAATTGCAATCCTATATTATGTATTTTTTCATAAAAAAACATAAATAAGAAGATATGTAATAGTTTTACATAAAGGTATTTACATAATTAGATGATTTGATAATATAATAATACATACTTTCATGTACAGATAAGTCTTAAAAACAAAAGTTTATTTTAGAAACAGGACATCTAGGTATGCTGTTTTTTAATTAAATACAGCAGTAGAATTATTAAGAATATGTAGAGTTATGTTCGCATGGGTGCCTTGAATAATTTCAAAACAGATTCCTTATTAAAAATATAAAGCGTAATATTCAATATCCTGTTTGGTTTGTCATATAGTTGTTATTTGATTATTTGAGATATTCCGAAAAATATTACGATAGTACAAAGAAGTCAATGTGACGCGACGGCCAGTAAAAAGGGGTGTATCGTATTTGCAGGTTATAATCTGCGGGTAAAATATTTAGTTAAAATATATAGCATTTTTTTTAAACAACCGTGGTACCCCAATAAGACACAGAAAATGAGCACACATTATCACAGAAGTACCTGGTAAGGCGGGTTCTGTTGCACTATATTGAGCATATTATAAAAACATACTTATGCGCTTTTTAACCTGGACTTAGATAGCTGTATACCTAAATATAGAATCATCTAACGGTATTTTATAGATCCTAAATTCCTTTTATTTTGTGCTCTTGTATTTGAATGTGTATCTTACTAGTAAAAAGATAATTATCAAACAAAATTGAGCTGGAAAAAAAATATTGTATAAGCGAGGGATGGTGAAATATTTAGGTTGTCGCTTTATTCCAGAATGGATATTTTAAATTATTTCCTAATAAAGGATTACGATAATCTTGTAAAGTGGCATACTCTAACAAAGCGAACACGCAAGGGCTTATCTGCGCCGTCTCTCTTGTCACTGTCCGTTGACTGCTCAAATCGTCACAAATTGCGTGAATGGTGAATTGTTGATGTTACATGTGACGTCTCTTGACGAGTTGCAATGGTTTTTTCATGTCGGACTTGCGCCTGTCAAATCGAATATTAAAACATTGATCGGGATGCTGGGATTTTTGGGTGAAAAGTGGGAAAATTTACGAGATCGCAAGAGCGACGTAAAACAACGCCCTGGATATAAAATATGTATAACTACTATACGAACACATACATAAAGTAGAAAAAACATAATTTTGAAAATTTTCATTTTGGTATGTTTGCTGTTGGATTTTAAATTTCAATTATTATCTAAAAGTGGGTTTAAATTGTCTGCTTCCTCTAATACCCTAAATCCTATAAAATAGGTCTACTGGTCATGCGTGAAGCCTTTGTATACTAAAAGTTTGATTTCGCTGAAAATTAGCGTAGCAGTTATTTCGGGAACGAATATATTATTATATAGTGATACTATATAATAATATATTCGTTCCGCAGCATTACATTTTTCGCTTTTGCATCGAGAACCGTGAAATTATATTTTTGATTAGGGTTTCAACGATACATCTCTAGCATACCTCTGCTATCATGAATCCCTAGCATGGCTGTGATTTTACAAAATAATGTGCAAATGTACTCAAGTCCGTATAAAATATTGTCCGACATAATATTGCCGATACCAGTATATCAGTATCGGTATCGGTATCGGTGGGAGCTAATTGGCCCTTGCTGAGTTGGCCACGAAGACCCATTCTGTTCAGGGTTGGTCACACTCACGGGTCAACGCCCATTTGGCGGCCTCCGAGCATGAAGTACCAGCCTGGGCAGGACTATGGCCTTAGGGCTAGTTTCCCCTAGGAATCAACCTTCTGGCGCACCTGGACGGTCTGCGCA
>OX155969.1:4599060-4606560 GCA_944548615.1 Micropterix aruncella
GGCTGTACGTTACGTGGCTGTACGTTACGTGGCTGTACGTTACGTGTAATAAGGACGTAGTTGTGTTGCGGGCCGATAAAGGCAACGCAACCGTGATACTCGATACTGTGGACTACGAGCGGAAAATTGGGACGCTCTTAGAAGACGCCAACACTTACGAGAAGGTGAATTACAATCCCACGAGCAGAATTACCAGGCAAACGAGAGTTTTAAATCGATAAATCTGTCACTTCCCTCCCAGAAATAGCTTATCTCACTAAACCACGTAACGTACAGCCACCGAAATTATATGGCTTACCTAAAATCCATAAGGATAATGCACCATTGAGACCGATTGTGAGCCAAATCGACAGCCCCACATATCCTCTGTCAAAACACTTGGCTGGTGTCCTCCAACCGCTTACGGGCAAAACGACGTCTTACGTGAAAGACTCGCGACATTTCGTAAGCATTATTAGAAGCTTAAAACTGGCCGAAGACGAAATAATGGTGAGCTTTGACGTCGAATCTTTATTTACGAATTTGCCCATTTCGGAGTGTCTTACGGTGGTGAGAGATAAACTAAGGTCTGAGGACCTCCCTATTAGCTACGCCGACATGCTTCAACATTGCCTGACATCCTGCTACTTTCTATGGAACGGCGATTATTACAAACAAATC
This sequence comes from Micropterix aruncella, assembly GCA_944548615.1. NCBI lineage: Eukaryota > Metazoa > Arthropoda > Insecta > Lepidoptera > Micropterigidae > Micropterix > Micropterix aruncella. The sequence goes on from OX155969.1 coordinate 4,599,721, forward strand.
GACGGAGTAGCAATGGGATGCCCCGTATCGCCGATAGTTAGTGACCTATATATGGAATATTTTGAGGAATTAGCCATAAAAACCTCCAAAATTAACCCATTTCTGGCTTCGCTACGTGGATGATACCTTCTGCATCCTGAAAGGCAACATTCAAACGGTGAAAGAATTCCTGGGTCATCTAAACTCCATACACCCAAAAATCAGTTTCACCTATGAAGTAGAGAAGGACGGCTCCTTACCATTTTTGGATGTCAAAGTGACGAGGAGAAGTGACAATACTCTCGGACATACGGTATATCGGAAGCCCACACATACGGACAGATATTTGCATGCAAGCTCACACCATCATCCCTACCATCTACGTTCAGTGCAAACGTCGCTCGTGAATCGAGCACGCGATCTATGCGACACTGAGCATTTTCCGAAGGAGATGGAACATGTCAATGATGTCCTTAGGAAAAATGGATACGGAAAATATCACGAGACACGCACACGATCTAATACGGACGAAACTCAAAAACCGAGCAGATCAAGAGCATTCTTACCATACGTCAAGGGCGTGACAGATCGAATAAGTAAGATGCTAAACAGATTCGATATAAAAAACGATCTTCAAACCGACCCAAAATATAGCTCGATTTTTGAGGCCTGTAAAGGATGTAATACCACTGCAAACCCCGGGTGTGTATAAAGTCGAATGCAGCTGCGGTCTAGCCTACGTTGGACAAACGAAACGGCCCATAGCCACGCGACTGACAGAACACATCAAAGCTGTTAAAAACGTTCAGCGAGAAAAATCGGCGATCTGCGAACATATATTGGATAGCGGAAGTAACCACTGGATGCAGTTTCAAAATCCCATTGTTCTATCCAAGGAACAATTCTACTTTCCTCGCATGATCCGGGAAGCCATTGAAATAAGAAGAACTCCGAACTTCAATAGAGATGACGGCTACAAACTCTCTTCTACGTGGAACCCTCTTCTTAAAATGTTCCCGCCGCCGAACGCCGAACGCAAAGACGTAAAACAGGATACAGTGAGTGTTGTGTGCAAGACGGATTTTAAAAATTCCCGCGCTCCGAGCCCGGCCCCCCACCACCGTTATAACCTACGCAGTGGCGGCAGCGGTTTGCGGCCTACCCGCAAAACAACGGACTGACAGCTCTTCAGTTTACCCTAGACAACGGCGGCTGCAACGTCACCGAAACGTCGGGTCCTACAAATTTCACGCGGTAAATTCGTTTTCTATCCTATTTATGATATTTGGTATTCTTAAGAAAATGATTTTGGGACTATTACTTCTTATATATTTATTTAATAAAGCTATATGAGTTAAATTTAATAAGTTAGTAGAAAGTGTGAGCGAGAGATTAAATGATTGGCATCTATATAGACATGGAATTAAATTGAACAGAAAAATCGAATAATTTCTAAAATCGCAGGAAACATAAAAATAGTGTATGTATGGCCCTACGTCCAAGTCTATAGACACAGAATTATCGCTTCATGAGCCTATACAAAGAAATCTATATATCCGTTACTCAAAGCGCAAAAAACATAATAAAGATTATTATCCGTAAGCATCCTCCATATAATTCTGAGCAGTTAGGGTCTTAATTATAAGGCAATTGTTTATAAAGCAGGTGCTCTTATTTTCCCATAAACACAAGGATACCTATTAGCGAAGCCAGCAAATGCGAATTACGAGGGCGTCTGAAGGGATAAATTCCGCTGTGCATCTTAAAACATCATTTGCTCAGTGTCAGTTTTTCTTACATTGCGGTTAAAATTTATAATTGTATTGATCGAAAGATTAGGAGAAAGTTATGAGTATCTCTAATAACAAAAGGATTATTAAATTAAATTGTAATTAGGAAGTTCGCGAACTGAAATCGGGAAATACCAATGGGTCTAAGCTCCTGCTCTTTATTTGGTCCGATCAGAGGAGTGTGATATATTAAGAGCTGCTGAAACCGAATGAAACCATAACTGGTTATCGCGACCGACTGCAGTTGATTTGTAACCTGATTATTTAATGTTAAATATTTTGATTTTGATTATTTTTGATTTATTATATGTAGATTATTAAATTTATGTAATTACGTTATTTTCTTTTAATATCATTTGATGTTAAATATCTTGATTTTGATTATTTCGATTTGTGTATTTATTTGATTTGGATATTTTATTTTAAAAATGTCTATGTATCAATAATTAATAGGTGGTCCTGAAAACCAGGATAAGAGATATCCTAAGGATACCCCTAATTTGCAGCGTTTGTAGCTTTATTTCACAGTCTTTGTCTATTTATAGTTTTAATTTTTAATCTGTGTGTTCTTGTTTTTTTTTTGTATATGTTTTTTATAACAGCTGCAAATAAATAAATAAATAAATAAAAATAAATAAAATAGATGCGCTTGATCCGTGCATTGAAAGAAGAAAGGTCCGAATACTCCGAAACACACGACTAAGCCATTTTGCTGCACGACAATGCTCGCTCGCACGTCGCAAAACCAGTACAGTCATACCTGGAAGCACTTTGATGGGAATCCATATCCCACCCGCTATTTTCGCCAGATATCGCTAGTTCTGACTACCATTTCTTTAGATCTTTAACCATGGCTCATAGCCTGTCTGAGCAAAAGCAAAAATTAAAATGGGTCGAATCGTTAATTGCATCTAAAGATGAGGTGTTCTTCCGACACGGTATTCGTACGCTACCGGAAAGATGATTAAACTTTGAAGAATGCGATGGGCAATACTTTATTTCATGTATTATTTTTATTTTCATTTAAAATAACCTAAGTTTACAGGATAGAAAAAGCTGTAGGGCTAAAATCATTTTGGACTACTGAAACAATTTTTTTTAATAACTTTATAAACTCCAAAGTAGCAACTTAAAAAAAACTCCTAAAACTTTTATCAATTTAAACAAATACATTATTCAAATGTATTCAATCAGAAATGTAATGTATGTATGTACCAATAAAATTTGGGCAAAAACTCGCTCGACCCTTTAAAACGTTTTACTGTAAAATCACTAATTTAGAGATAGGCCCGTTCGACTTTTGAAGTTCCACCGACGATATTAAAGTATTTGAAAATTAATTTTATGAAAACAAAACGCAAAATAATATTGCAAAAGATAAATATTATAATAAAAACGTAGGTTTTTTAATAAGAAAATACCATAAATAGCTGTATTGGCTTTTAGGTCGTTATTGGTTCGTGACGTTTGCAGGAGTCTCGGTACATCTCGCTTTGATTCGCGCCCGCCCCGACGCGATGCGGGAATTAAACGCCGCCGCACTCTTGTTGTATCGAAAAACAGACTTTTTCTCGAAAGGGCGTAAACGCCACCCGCAACTGACAGCTTACCAGCGCACGTCTCATCTCCAGACCGATGCCGTTTTGCTTGCTTTTTGCCTCACGATGTGGGCCACCGAATGCATACATATACGAGTTTTAACAAATATAAGACCTTATTTCCAGCGCATAAAAAGGAAATACGGACAGTATCCTTGAGTGGAGATGTGACATACATACTGTCATTTAAATACTGGTAACTATTGTTTTTATAAAAATGTCGGTAGTAATATGTGATTTTTTAAAAAATAGTCACCGTAAACAGACTGCTGAAGACGTGCTTGAATAAGGTCATTTGAGCTGTACATTCCTGAAACGAAACAATAGATAAATATAATAATAATAATAACAATAATAATTAAACGCTTTATTTGCTTAAACAAATTAAACAAATATACAAGAGGGTATAAGTTTAACCCTTAACCGGATATCAAGGCAATACTGGTGATATACCTACCATTCTTAAGGCGACTACCTCTATCAAATAGTTAAAAAAAATACAATTTGCAATAAATTGTACGGACTCCCACGTGCATTTAAATAACAAAAAATATATTAATATTTTGTCGATTTTTTTAGTTTTTGGACGGTGTTGCAAAACGGTTTTAAAATATTGTTTTTTTCTAATAAAATTAAATAAAATCTGAAATCATCACCTTTTTGTAAAATCCAATTTTCTTTGCAATCTATTGTGGTAAACAACTCGAAATTATATTGGTATTACGTACCAATTAAATACCATTTTTTTAATATAGTTTTTCAATAAGCCAAAAAAGATATTTTTTGCCATGGGCTGTCGTTTTGTTTATAAGCTGAATGTAATAAGCAATGGAAATATTAAGCATCTAATAAGCAAATCGATGATTTTTTCAGCTGACTCAAATATGAAAATTATGTCCTTATTGGTCTTTTAACAGCAAAATAAAAAATCAAAAATAAAAGTCTAAAAAGCCAAAAATGTGCCCAGACTGTGATGGCTCATTAGACATGAAAAAAAGCTTATTTCAGCGGTATATTACATTCAGCTTATAAACAATTATTTCAGCGTACATATCATTCTTCTGAAATCTCTAAATTTTAATGTAAATGTATAAGTACCATAGATAAAGTAAGATAGGAAAATAATTATTTATTAATTTGTTGATTACTATTGTCTTTTTGATTGTCTATAAATTTGTATCATGATGATTTGATGTTAAATATGTTGATTTTGATTATTTTGATTTGTGGATTTATTTGATTATTATTATTTAGATTTTTTGATCTGGTTATTTTATTTTAATATCATTTGCTGTTAATTATGTTGATTTTGTATATTTTGATTTGTGGATTAATTTGATTATGATTATTTTTTTTTAAATGTTTTTTTTTTATATTTAGATTTTTAGCTTTATTGGATTTGGTTATTTTATTTTAATACCATATGTATCAATAATAAAATAGGTGTGTCCTGAAAACCAGGATACGAGATATCCTGAGGATACCCCTTATTTGCAGCGTTTGTAATTTTATTACATAGTCTTTGTCTATTTACAGTTTTAATTTTTAATCTGTGTGTTTTAATTTTTTGTACCTATGTGTTTTTTTTTATAACAACAGCTGCAATTACTAGTATTATTATTATTATTATTATTATTATAGGAGAATGAGAAGGGAAGGGAGGGATTGTTATAACACTATATGTTATATACGTACTTAAATGGATATACATACATATACTATTGATATATGTGACATACATGCACAAATAAATACACTGTATTAAATATTTAGATACGCCTTTTTCATCATTGAAGTAATGGATAGAATCGGCTATAAGATGCCACTTGCAAAATCTATAGGAAGAGTTACGCAACTATTTTCCAGAAATATCTTCGCAAAGGAAAGCGTCTCCTGGAACCATTTCATGAACCCTTTTCGCCAACCTTTTCTTCAAGCATCTACCCATCTCCGACCAAGAGGAATTAAAAGACATCTTATGCAACAGCAGACTAAGGAGTTGATTAGCAGAGCAATCGCTGGTTAATCGGGGCTGACCTAAAGGGCGTTTATCGCGTCAGCGAAGCAGCATTGAACACTTTTGCATTACTTACCGATGCGAGAGCGGATTTTTGGCAATAACAAATATAAAACCTAAACATGGCAAAATTTCATGGCAAACCGCGGCAATTTATTGGAATTTCTTGCAATATCGCCGCGCTCGACTAAAAGTACTATAACTATGGAACTACTACTGCAATCTTAAAAGAATAACTGTGTAATGATTGCATTAAAATTTCGTATATAGAATATTAAAAACTCATTTTGTAAAGCAATTAGATAATTATGAATAAATATGAAAAATTCGAAAAAGTGAAAAAAACTCGGCATTTCTAACTTGTACTTGTCTTACGGAAAAATACGGAACCCTACTTAGAAATTGTAAATACTATCGAGATCTTTATTAGATTCTCTATCAAAGGTAATATTTCGTTGTGCTTATTTACATACAAAAATATTTAGATATTAGCTCATAAAAACCAATAACATTTTTGATGATTTCTCGAAAAAAAAAAAATATGATATATGACAATGGAATTTTACCTGAAATATCCGCGAAATGACGCGCGAAATTATTCTAGCGGCCGTCTATGTATCTATGGTAATAATGAGATATTACCATATATATAATATTACTGTGCGCTCCGGGAGCAAGCCGCCAATATTGGTCGTTACGTAGTCAACGGTGTTCTGATGTGCAACCAAATTTTGTCGTTACGTAGCCGAAGGGGGTTAGGTATTTAAAGGTAATAAATGACGTAAAACTATTTTTTTATTTGTCATTTTGACTGCAATGGATATTCGTGTTTTGATTCATTTTAAAGGAGTACTCGGCAAAAACTATTTGGGAAGCACTGATATACACGAATAAATAAAACTGATTAATCGCGAGCAAGCGTTACTCGCGCGCCGCGGTTTTTATTTCACATTTTTTTTGATTGTCACAAATTTTTCATATTTATTTTGATATTTTTTTTAAAGTCAGAACTATGTCAAAATCAAAGAGAGATAAAACCATAGGAAAGTATCATTGTTTCTTACATGCTATTTCTCAAATTAAAATCTGCCACCGCACTTAATAATAAAGACGTCTAGCTCGAAACGTTTTATTGTTTCAATAAGTAAATACCTTTAAACTCAAATCATGCAAGTTAATACATATTGGTGGAGTTTAAATTTTTGAAATAACACCAATTGATATTATGAGATGCACTGTAATCCGCCAGGTAAAGATCCGACTCGGCCCATGACCTAAAAAGACCCAACATGTCGATCAGTCAGCCGACTGTTTCTAATCCTACCCATTGCATATGGCACTGCGACGTTCTCACAGAATGATCTCAATCGTAAAATTAAGCACAAAAAGACTCGATTGAAAAGATTGAATCGACCCGAGGAAAAAATGCAACCTTCGCTGATCTGGGTAAAAATGT
>OX155969.1:4611560-4771852 GCA_944548615.1 Micropterix aruncella
AAAACCGAGTCTATTTTTTTAAAATTACAGCAGCCATATTATTGTGAAACAAAACGGGCTATCATAATTGAATGCGTATACAATATTTCTTGTCTGTGCTGTTAACCGTTGAGGAGTTCCCTCGTTGGAAGCCAACCCTGGCTGCCGCAGTCCTGTCCTGGTGAAACTTAGAACGTGCTGTCTTAATTGAATGCATGTACAAAATTTCGTGTCTGTACTGTTGACCGTTGAGGAGTCCCCTCGTCGGGAGCCAACCCTCATGGTGAAACTTAGAACGCGCTATCATAACTGAATGCGTATACGAAATTTCGTGTGCTGTTTACCGTCGAGGAGTCTCCTCGTCGGGAGCCAACCCTGGGTCGTAGAATCAGGTCTTTCTTACCATAAAAAATGCATTGTCCTCTCCTTTATCCTTCCCTGGGCAACCTTAGCATAAGTTACTGGCATATATTTGTATAAGTTTATTTTAAATTTAACTTTACTACTTCTTTGTGTATTGTACTTTGAAAATTAGGAATTATTTTATCAAATGGTTGACTGTAAGATATTGCTATAACGATAAGTCCGCCATTTATGCATAAATTGACTATTTTATAAAAACAGTGGAATATTAATCAAGTTATGTTTTTATAGCGCGATAAAGTTATTCTTTTCTATTCTATTGTCATCGGAATTCAACCAACATGTAAAATTTTCATTTTCATATGATAATATTAAAGGAGATCCCATCATCAGAAAAGGATTTTGATAAAAATGGGACCAATCTGGATGTATATCCTTTCGAATAAAAACAATGTTTTTCCAAACACAAACGTTTAAAAAAAAAGACAACTGTATCGATAACATCCTCCTTTTTGAAGTCGGTTAAAAATGAAATAAAATGTATAAGTACATAAGCAACTGTATAAAACCAATTTTTAGAAACCACTTCTATTGTTCCTGCCGATGAATATGAAAGGCAATTATATAATTAAATGAATATATAAAAAAAACAACAGTGTCAATATAACAACCCTACCAGAGAACAGCGAGGTAAGTGCACACCCAAGCACCAATTCAAGCATGCGATCATCTTCAACTGAATCCCAGTGACAGAGAAATTGCACTACCCGTGCGGGTGTGCCATTGGCCAGGGTTTTGACAAATGATTATGCTATAAATTATATTAATATAGCCAAAGACCAAAGTCATGATATACATAAACAGCCTTACTGAAATATGTTCTATAATCATAAGTTTTTTATTCAAAATAGTACGAAATCGTAATTTTTGACATCAATAATGCATACAAACATACATAAATGATATAAAAATTAAATTATTATGACATTATAACAAATTATTGTGACATATAACGTGATATAAATCATCGAGGTAACCATTTTATTTCTAAGGGCCTTGGAGTACAGCTTACTCTTAATAAATGACTTAAATTGTATCACAGATAAATTTTGCATGTTTTCTGGGACTTTATTGTAGAAGCGTCAATGTGGATGAATATCAGAAATATGCTCAAAAAGGGTTTCCCCGCGTGATCATAATAATTGCTATAGAGGTATAGAATAAAAAGTTTGTCTTAATATCAAAATAAAAAATGTATAGAAGACAAATAAAGACAAATAAAGTTTAGTTTCCTAGTTTTTTAGGCAAATAAGTATTCAGGAAATGAAATCGCTTGCCTGTTTTTCATTGAGAGTTCTCAGTTTTTGCTGAATTTTACTGAAAAACTAAAGAATTTCGAAATATTTTCCACATTTTTAGATGATTTATCAACCACATCTACGCAAATACACAACTTCGGAAATACAACCGCGCAATATAATTATATAAAAATATATACAGAGTGAGTTTTAAGTTACTGACATCTTTGAAGGGGGTGAATCGGTATCAGCAAGTAAGCAACTTATGATAAAACTTGTGGGAAAAACAAAAAAAACATTTTTTTTTGGTTTTTTCTTATTGTTAAAAATTTGTAAACCTGAAAAAAATGAGGAGCGTTGAACGCGCTGCACCCTCTTGCAATAGGTAAAATATCGCTAATAAACCTACCACTAGATGGCGCATTGTGATCCACGCTTTTTATACTATTTTTCGGAAAGAATTTTTCTGCTTTCTTTTTTTCACGAAGATTTATCAAATGTTGCTTAGTTGTTCGTACTGATTCACCTAATTCAAGGATGCCGGTAACTAAAACACTCTGTGTAGGTGCTAATACCGTGTGTTTTACTGTACAAAATAAAGTTCGATACACTTCCCAGAGCAGGCACCGGCCGCAGCGCATTGTAGGCCCATAATTCCGAGTTAAGTATTGTAAAGGCCATACTACTAGCCTCAGCGATTGTGAAGACAGCTACTATGCGTCCGCATATTGGCCTATTGATTATTAATGAGCGCATTTCGATTTGCAGGCTTACATCGTTTTGTCTCTTGGTTCTTTCGCCGAATAGGATGAGCCGAATGATCTGCGGATTTTAATAGTATAAAAGTATTGGTTATTTAGCAACCCGGAAAGCGATGGATATTAGAGGGGAATAACAATATTGAATTAAAACGATGCCACAATACTTTTTTTTTAACCTATTCACTACTGTAAGTTGTTTAACGAAAATATAAAATTATATTTAAATCACCCATTATTAGGAACAATGAAATATAATACAACATAATCCAATCTTATTCTACTCCAGTAAGTGAACATTTCTACACTTACATAGATGCGTCATTGCGACACACATTTTCTATAATGTCATTATGAAATTAAGCATCGTTATATTATATACAATACAATTAATATACAATTTATAATCGTTATGTGAATAACAATTACTGGAAAATAAAAAAATATTTAAAAATACTGAATTAATATTGAGAGCAATCCTATATAATTAGGATTGCTCTAATTATTTCACTATTTATTGCAATGTCATTACTCCGTCCATACTTATTATTTCACCTTTATTACAAATTATTGCAATTATTTTAACCATTTACTTGATTATGTTTTCTATGGTGGATATTTTTAAATATTGGGTACATACCTATGTAATTGCTGTTTTTTGACAATGTCCAATTGGGAGTTGGATAACTTGGGTTTGAGTTGAAATTTATAATTTAAATAAATTTTTATTCAAGGCCACGTTATTATTTTTTAAGGATCAGCTGTATATTTGTCTTTCCGTTGTTAGTTTTTGCTCAAATATCTTCGTTTGTACAGCCATGGTAAAGTTGAAATTTTGCATTATTTTCAAATATGAGATCCTGTGCCGGTGTTTTCTGTTACGGCTCCTTGCAGTCTGGCTATACAGTTACCGTAAATGTGTACTGTTAAGAACAGCAAAAAATAATGGAGGAGCTTGTGAATAAATAACCTAACCTGGTCAATCGCTCATAGCCATGCTTCTGCATGACAACGTATAACCACAGATTCCCTGCAAATAGGCGCAAAGTTGCAGGACTGTTGGTCACCCACCGTACTTGCCAGACCTTGGTCCAATAGAGTTTATTTTTTTTTTTCAGAATTTAGGTAGTTTTTACAAGGGATAACCATCAACTTTGAAGAGTCGGTAAGAAACGCCTTCAAAGCTTTCTTTGGTTTCTGACCACAAGAGTTTAACATCAGAGGAATTTAGCAAATCCCAATAAAATGACAAATCTGTGTAGATAGTAGGGGCCAATATTTCTATTAATTGAATATATAATTTCCAAGCAAAATTTTTGGCCCTAAATTTCCTTTACAGAACAGCAACTTTATAGGTAAGGACCCAATATTATTCGCAGACTGACCTAAATTAAAACACGAATTAACTTATCAATGACTCAGTTATTGGGTCTAATGAATAATTTGTACTTATCTTGTTTATCATTATTAGATAATTGAATTGTCAATAATCAGTTTGAATTGTCAATAATGAATTTATTATTTTGATCATTTTGCATGTCGCCGAATCTTATGATATATTTATTTAAGATTTATTTAAGAATTAATTACTATGAAACATTGATTAGCTTATAAAAATAACAGGAACCGAATGGCAAACCCTTAACCTTTTGCTTATTTGTTTCTGTCACCCAACTGGGACTAGCCCGTTCTAGGGTGGACAGGACTCCAATATTACAATCAAGATTGCTTGATTGCTTGGTTGCTTACAAATATACAAGTTTTAGTAAAAAGCTAATGACACTAAATTGCCCTAAAATGTGGTCTTCAGAATAAAATAAAAAATTAATAATAATAAAAAAATATTAAAAGATAATATAATAAATAAAATGCAATATCCTTTTCCTTTCCGTTTTTAAACTTAACCTTTAAAAAAAAATACTTTGATTTAGTACGCTTGGCTTAGTATTTATTTATTTATTTATTTATTTATTTATTTAAGAATTGATTACTATAAAAAATTGTTTTTGCTTTTAAAAATAACAGGCACCGAATGGCGAAAACCTAACCTTTTGCTTATTTGATTCTGTCACCCAACTGGGACTAGCCCTTTCTAGGAAATACAGAACTCTAATTTTACAATAAATTATGTAAAAGTTTTATTAAAATGGTCATTAAACTAAATTGCCCTAAAATGTGGTCCTCAAAAAAAGAAGAAACAATCAAATAGAGTGTGACAAACAGAATTGACTTAAAACTAAAGTAAAGGGTTAAATAAATCTGTAATAAAAAAAATAAAAAAAGTCAAGTATATTTAATATGTGTTACGAAATATTAAAAATTAACATAAAATACCTGGTCAAAAAAAAGTACAATTCAATGTCAAAACAATAAATAACAACAAAATGAATTGGCAATTAGTTAATTGTCAAAATATATTCAACATGCATACTATTTAAAACTATATTAATAATTTGTTCACCTAAGTTTTATCAAACTATAATTTCTAACATTTGATATATGGTTTGTCTGTCATGACTCGAGAACCATTAATTTATTTTATTTTTGAATACCTTTAATGTCAAATTCATTTTTATTTCCATATTGATTGATTGTAAAATCTCGACGTAATGAAAGAGTAATGTCTTTGTCCAAATTATGTTTTCATCCTGGTTATTATTAAGCTATTTTCTATAACTTGTCTTGTTGGTTCTGAATTATTCCTAAATTTGAATTATTGTCCAAAAATAGCTTTAAGAGAGAAATGAAAAAAAAGGTGCCTACAATCAAGGACTTTAGCTTCCAAATAAAGTGCATTGCTGGGATGGCGATATGGTCTGCGGAGAATAATTTTGAGTATAAATTTCTGCGCAATTTGCAATGGCCCTAGCAGGGTTTTACCACATCCACCCCGGGCCTCCATCCACAGTACGGGCCTAGGCCTAGTTATGTGGCATTGATTAAAAAAAAATCTCGGCTATAGTGCCCTCTATTTGCTACTGTTTAAAATAAAGCCTATAACGCTAATGTAATAATGAACTGCAGTTGACAATATTGTGCTTTTCTTTAAATAAAATAAATGTGCTTGTCAAGAAAAAAATATTTTAATAAAAAATAAATTCCTAAAAAGTATAATTAACACGACTGCCGTTACAAAAAGTGAACTATTGTATTTATAATAATAATAATTAAGTTTTTTAATAAAATATTTGTGGTTTATGTATTTATCCATATAGATACAACTATATTTCCGGAATGCACTCAATCAGATCTTTCATTTGACACTAAACACTATATATTTATGTTAATTTATTAACATTTGGACATTTGGACATATTATACGCAACTACTTACTTAATATTAGGACAATTTAGATACCCTATGACACTCGGGATGACATACCATTCTAACAATACTACTAAGTGGGTTAAGGGCTTGGAAGTTATGGTGGAATAAAGACACGGAAAGCGTACATAGATGAACCCTGAACACATTACACTCCTTTTTCGTTGGGCAGTCGTGTAAAAGAGGACAAATCTAGCAATAAAACTTTCGTCATTAAAAATAAAAATTACGCGAGTTGGTAAATAAATATCAGGATATTGTCATTTTACAAAATGTTAATACAGTATCCTCTTGGAATATAAATTTAGCGATATTCAAATTTCTAACATTTGAATTTTGACTTTTAGCCTAAAATAAAATACGATCAAACAAAGAACCCACCAGAGTTTCAACTTTTCACGGTTTGCCCACTCAATTCAAAACTCTGGTCAGGGAAGGGAATCCGCGATTATTTAAAAAAAGCTCAAGAAGCTGATTAGCGGTTAGTGCTACGATTTAGATTTCATAAAAGCAATATTTGTGAATTCTCATTACCGTTTATGAATATTAGGCATTTGTTTTATTGCAAGGACCATTTTAGTGCCTTTTCGATAAATAATTGTTTCGATTTTGCTTTCATTATTCTTGACTATTTATAATTATTGACAATTGAATGCGATTTCTTATTATTATTCCAGTGACCCTTATATTACCTTGTAGTTAAATAGTTTTTTTTTAAATATTATTTATGATTATTATATTACAAATTGATTATTAATTGAATATTTTCTACTACTATTTTTTAGATCAATGTTAGTATAGGAAAGATTTTAGAAAAATTGAATTTAGTATCTATACCAAAAATCATGCAGGTAGATGTCAATTCAATTTACGTAATATGTTATCATGATGTTATGATTTCGGGCTATCCGCTACACATGGACTAAAGATAAAACATAAGAAGTGTACGCAGGGTTTGGTGGGCATCAATACCCATTGTCCCGTATCGCTACCGGTCAAGAATGCCATGTCGGCTACCGGTATTGAGAATATTACATCCTATTGTTTCGTAAACGGCGAGCAAAAATGCTCACGATCTTCCGCACACCCATGAATCGCACAGCAGCAGCTACCGGTGGTTGGCAACAGCCCCGTTCGCGATCGGCTGATCGCCTTCCGAAACTTTGTTTTTTTTTTAATCGCTAATTTATTTATTTATTTATTTTATTTATTTATTAATGAAATATATATTTATTTATTAAAAGCAAATAGCACAATATTATTATCTGCACCATACTATTGCGTTAAAACTATAAAAGGCTTCATTGTAAGCAGAAACACAAGTAAATTCATTAAAAAATAAAACCACGACTGTCGTTACAGAAATTTAACTATTGTATTTATAAATATTTTGGCAGTGCTGATGACCGGTAAATATTTTTTAATTTGAATATTTTGTTTTTACATAATAGATTTTCGCTAGTATTAGAATTATTAACAAACCAAAATTACGAAATCTCCCTCAATCCAACTGTTTACATACGGCATTATAAACACTCTCGCTAACGCTATTGAAAGTTAACAAAATATAACGACCGCTATTGACATATCCTACCATCAATTCTCGCCGTAAGAGTCAGAAGTTCGCCTATTATCCAATAGAGGCCTAAAATATAAGTTTCTTAATACGATTGATTATATATCATGTTTTCGTGGCAGTGCTGATGACCGTTCAGGAGTTCCCTAGTCGGTAGCTAACCCTGGGCGCAAGAGCCATGTCAAAATTAAAACGGTTCATCATAATTGAATGTGTATACAAAATTTCGTGTCTGTGCCGTTGAGGAGTCCCCTCGTTGGGAGCCAATCCTGGTTGCAGAATCAGGTCATGCTTACCATACAAATGCATTGTCATCGGAACTGAACCATCATCATTTTCTTAAAGTGCCATCTCCTATCGGAGGTCGGCGGGCATTATGGCCACTTGGGCCCATGATGATGCGGCGCGGAATAACTCGGTGGTGCTGGAGTCGAACCATTCAGCGAGGTATTGTAGCCAGTGGGTTCTTCGGCCAGGTCTTCGGCGGCCTTATCTTTTTTTGCAAAATTAATTGGAGAAGGCGGTATTTGTTACCACGCATTATGTGGCCCATGTAGTGTATTTTCCTTATCTTTATGGTCTTCAGTAATTCCAATCCTTTGTGAATTATTTGCAGCACCATCTCATTTGTGACTCTATCTGTCCAATATATTTCAATATTCTCCTTTAAATCTACATTTCGAAAGCATCTAACCTTTTACACAAAGCTTGAGTTAGTGTCCTCGAATACTTGGGCCCATGATGATGCGGCGCGTAACAACTCGGCGGTGCTGGAGTTGAGCCATTCAGCGAGGTTTTATAGCCAGTGGGTTCTTCTTCGGCCAGGTCTTCGGCGGCCTTATCTTTTCTTGCAAAATTAATTGGAGAAGGTGGTATTTGTTACCACGCATTATGTGGCCCATGTAGTGTATTTTCCTTATCTTTATGGTCTTCAGTAATTCCAATCCTTTGTGAATTCTTTGCAGCACTATCTCATTTGTGACTCTATCCGTCCAAGATATTTTCAGTATTCCACATTTCGAAAGCTTCTAAACTTTTACACAAAGTCTAGGTTAGTGTCCGCGTTTCTACTCCGTACAGGAGGACTGAAATATGTAACACCGCACCAGGCGGCATCTAGTGGAGAGTTTGGGACTACGTTTGCAGATCACTAGACTCATTTAAAATTTAAATTTTAAAATTGTAATTGTTAAACCAACATGTAAAATTTCAATTTCATAGGATAAGAGAAAGTGGTTCTGCTTGTAAGATTTGACCAAAACAAACTAATATACTGACAAACATTCTAAGGTAAATAAAAGCTTGTAATTAAAAGGAACTGCAGCTTAAGCTGAATACATAGCATTGCTTGGATATATCATGCTATTATAATATTCGTCAATGCTCATTAGTATTAACATTATAATATCTGTCCACTATCTGTATTATCCGTTTTGTACTAGGTTATCTGTACTCTTTATCATGGTAGAAATCCCACTACTTAAAGTTGTCCCGCGAAGTGGTCGTAATATAAGGCAGTTATTAAAATTCACGAAATTGACCGCCGCGGTTAATCAATTTCATTGGAATCCAAATTTCAGATGGGGCATCAAAACGACAGGCAGCCATGTCATTCCTTTATTTGTAGGCCGTACAAAGCGAGCCGGTCACAGCTACACTTACAAACGCTACTAGCAGACAGACAGACGCCCGTCTGCCTGGTGGTCGTCGATTAGCTCAATCATTAAAGGCTGTTGCCATGAAACTCTAGCACATCAATATAACTTGCTTGCCCCCACCTAGCCCATGACATTAACTCTCCAACTGCGGGCGATTTTCTCATTTTTTCAAACCAATTCGCTGGGAGATTTCAGTAGCTATTTTAAATATTTGCGTTTGTATATCATTGAACAGGTTTTGATGCCCCCCTCAAATGTGAGGCGTGCAATAATGGATGCCTTGGCAAAATGTATACAAAATGTATATAAATGTATATAAATGTAAATATAAATGTAAATGTGCGCCGCTCTATAGTAATCCGCTCTATAGTAATGCTATAGCTCTATAGTAAACCCCGCTCTATGTAAATGTAAATGTAAATGTAAATATAAATTTATATACATTTTGCCGTAGGCAAACCCGAGCTAATTGCCAGTCATTCCTGGGGTTAACTCCCGGAGTTGGATAGAAATGAAATGCTGCAGATGCAGCCTTCATATTATTCGACGACTACTTGCTAGATCCACGTCGTCCTCGGATTACTAATCACTCTCACTGAAAGTCTCTTCAGAACAAAAATCGCTTTCAATTTTTTTGGATTCATCGCTGTCCGACTCATCAGTGTCGTTTCATAACGCGTTTCAGCATATTGATAATCAATATATGGTCGCAATAACTGAACGGATAGACTGCGAACAACTGAATGTAAATTATGCGAAGCGACACGACTGAGTATTTTTTTGTCTGTTTACAGGGGAAAAACGGGTAAAAACCAGTCTGTCCGATACGCACATGTAAATGGCGAATGTCAAAATACCGATCGTCTACATAGACGGTGAAATAGCGTCTCCTGATGTTGATATTACCCAGAAAACATATGGAACGCTATAATAGCGGGCCCAGCGATTTCGCACGAAAGGAGCTAAACGCGTACGTGCGCGTCGCTCGCGGTTAGAGAGTTAAACTATATATTAAACCATACTAGACTATATTAGTTAGTAGCGTCCGTAGCCACGTTGATACCGGTTCTCCTCGTTGTTACCGAAGTTAAGCAGCGTTGGGCTTGGTCAATACTTAGATGGGTGACCGCCTCAGTGTTTGACTGCCTGATGCTATAAATGCCCACCTAGAAGATGGTGCCAACAGGCAACAATGCGGGTTCCACGAAAAGGCATATGCCTTGTGGGGTAAAAAAAAGCCCATATTAAACTAAAGGGGTCGGTTGTTTTACTCTATCTAGTTATCCTTTTTTTAACTATGCTTTTTTGTAACAAAACTTTATTACTTCCACACTTTTAAAATCAATCCGATACTGAATAAATGAAATAAAAGAATTTCATTAGGTAAATTCATGTCCTTTCCTAAATACATGTCACATGAAAATAAAATATGTAATTATTAATAATGCTGTCTTGTATGCGACCGGGCGCCTACTAAACGTTCGATCGCAGCGCTAGCACAGAATAACTGTCTTTGCGCAGTGGTAGTACAATGGCGTTAATGGTAACGCATTATTAGCGTAACTCTCATAGCGCTCTCACGTTTTAATTAATTGTAATTAGCTTAGGTCCTAAATAAACAATGTGGCTAAGCTCGAAGCTAGAAAACTCACCAGTCAGTATAATGAAATTAAAATAAAGTACCCTCACCGCTTTCATTAAAGGAGTAATCGCGCTTGAAAGTTTTCGATATCAGCTTGAAGCCCTAATGTCCAAGGCAATCAACAACTTTTTGAGTCTAAATTGTAAATTGGTTTCTTATCGAGGGATTCGCTTAGAAAGTTTTTTAAAATTAATGTTTATATTTTTCGACAAATTCATAAAGTTAAGGTTCCTCAGATATGGGCGTTCCCAGGTATCATGTCACCTTAAGGCGATAGGATAGGCCAAACTGCAAAATAGACCTATTTTTAAACGCCTATTTCTCCTAAATGGATGGTCCAAATGCATGGAAAAATATATATGGTATGTGAAATATGATCAAAAACAAATTTGTTGTCTCCTTTGTTTATTATTACTGTTAGTTTTGAAAAAAAAATCTTAACTCCCCTATTATTTTACGCAAGAATTTTTATATTTTTTTTCAAACGCCTGAAGCGATTTCGATGATTCTTTCACCAAATTATAAAAAATTTAATGATTTATAAAATTGTTGTTTCAAAATTTTCATCAATATTTATATACGTAGTATATATCAATAATATTACTTAAATACGCGATCAATAGCGGCCGCCAGCCAGTCTTGTCCTAGCATTCGCACCGGGGCTCAAAAGTTCCAATAGGAAGTTTGTGCAGTGCCGCACATGGTTAGCATTTGTAATCCTGCTTCACGTTTGCATGGGTATCAAAATGATCCGTCCCGTGGCTTATCTCTTTCAGTTCACGATCGAAGCGATGCGGCTGCTGTAGTATAAAAAATTGGAATCAGAAATGAGGCATCGGTCGAAGGTGTGCCCGTAGCCTTCGCTTGTGCCATGGCAACCTGTGTTTAGCCTCCGCATGGGGTGTGTGTCCGCGTGTCAATCATTTTATTGGCTGCCCTGCGAGTCCGCGTCTCGAATCTTTCCGCTCGCCACGCATACATAATGCACGCTCGACGCGGAGGTACCTCTTCCTCCTGCCTTCTGCACCGGCAGGGATCATTCGGCTTAGCCCTTCGAGTAGCGGCATAATTTCATGGAAGACCGCGGCAATTTATTGGAATTTCTTGCAATATCGCCACGCTCGACAAAAAGTACTATAACTAGGAAACTGGGAGTTAATGGGCCCTTGCTGAGTTGGCCACGAAGACCCATTCTGTTCAGGGTTGGTCATACTCACGGGTCAACACCTATCCGACGGCCTCCACGCATGAAGTACGAGCCTGGGTAGGACTCTGGCCTTATGTCAGTTTCCCCTAGGAATTAACCTTATGGCGCTCCTGGACGGTCTGCGCACCGTGCGCCGTAAGCCAATCGACTGTGCACTCTGCCTAACAGTCGGGGGAGTCTGGAAGCAGTACTGTTTTCTATAGAGCGGTTGCGGACCTTACGGCGACTGCTCTTGAAATGTCCATCGGCCATCCGATCCTGGGTGAACAGCCGGGCAAAGGACGCTGTGGCCCGCGATAGATTCGGTAAACACCGTTTCACCGCTTGGTAAGGGAGAGGACCGCGCAAGCGACCTCGAACTCGTAACCAATCGAGAGACCGGAGTAATCTGGTCACAATTGGAAGTAAGGGCGTGAGTGTCGGCCCGCCGGGTAACATTCCCGGCTATCTCGCGGTTAAGGCGTTGGCCTCTTACGGGCTTGTGGCGTAGCTAGACGGTGGACTGTTTCGTCCTCAAGTCTTCTACGCTCACTTCAGGGAGATAGAACGACTAATCGTTAAAACTTCCTGAGGTGACGGGCTCGCCCGCTGTAGTCGACAACCCAAGTTATAACTAGGGATCTACTAAAGCAATCATAAAAAGAATAACTGTACAAAAATCGCACTGAAATTTAGTATATAGAATATTGAAATATCATTTTGTAAAAAAATAGGTAATTATGAATAAATATGAGAAAGTCGAAAAAGTGAAAAAACTCGGCATTTCTAACTGTAGTTGTCTAACGGAAAAATACGGAACCCTATTTAGAAATTGTAAATACCATCGTGATATCTGTTAGATTCTCTATCAAAGGTAATATTTCGTTTTGCTTATTTACATACAAAAATATTTAGATATTAGCTCATAAATACCAATAAAAATTTTGATGATTTCTCGAAAAAAAATCTGGAAAAATATAACCTAATTAATGTACAAATACGCCGAAAACTTCATATATTTCAGCGAAAAACAAAATGATATGTATTTTTTCAACAAAATATTTATCGCAAAAAAACTCAATAATTAGTACATTACATTACATTACATTTACGTCGTGTCCAATTGGTGGCTAAAAACCGCTCTTGGACGTGTCAAAATATTTCTGTTTTAAGTAGTAAGTGTCATTGCTACTTTAATCTTTACGTTACATACATATATTAATTTTTTAAAATATACAGTATCTAAGAAACTTTGGAACCTACTAAAAGTTATTCGTCGTAGAATCGTATTTCAAAACAAATTAAAGAATAGTCAATGGCTACCTACTAAACACACAATAATTAAAATAGTCAGTTAAAAAGTTGAATAATCAAATCAGAAGCCTAACAATTGAAATAGTCAATAAATCAAATATATACGTACTAAAAACTGTACATAGTAACATCCAAAGTAGTAAGTAATTTGTTAAATAATCAAACTAAAGCTAAATCTTAAATTTAAATACTAGAAGTACATATATAATTATCCTTCAAATTGGTACAATATTTGCAAAGTCATGGCCCTCGAATTCGGTCAGATTATAGAAAGGGTGGCCTATCAGCATCTCCTTAATGTTTTTTTTTAAATTGTTTGTCCTCCAGTTGTTTGATAGTGGTAGGGAGTAAATTGTAGAATTTAATGCTAAGGTATAAGTAGCTCTTCTGTACTTTTGCCAGTCTTGTTCGGGGTACGCATAAAAGGGAATTACAGCGTGTATGGTAAGAGTGAATGTCCGCTCTAGTTGCGGTTTCTGTTAGGTGCTGTCTGGCATACATTAAGCACTGGTATATGAACGCCGAATACATGGTCATTATCTTTGCCTTACTGAAGTATGCTCTGCATGAGGTCCTGGGCGTTAGCTGATAGATGCTGCGCAGTGCTCTTTTTTGCAATAGGAATATTCTTTTACTGTTTGCGGCATTTCCCCAAAATAATTTCGCCATAGCGCCGCACCCAATTTTTCAACTCAAAAAACAGGTAAAATTGGAATAAAATGTACATAAAATCACTGAATTCGGGTGATAAAGTGTTTTAGCATCAAATTACTTACATTTCTGTTCATATTCCAAATGAAAACACTAAAAAAAACACAAAAAAAAACTGTTTTCGACCCGATGTTTGACAATGACGCCCGATCAGCGATCGTTGACAATGGAATTTTACCAGAAATATCTTTTCGATGACGCGCGAAATTTATTTAAGCGGCCGTCTATGTATCTATAGTAATAATGAGATATTTGGAATGGATTTTAGGATGCGTTCGAATTAGAAAATGATATATTGATCGTTATGAAGTCGACCAATATACGACGAAACGATTAATATTGGTCTATATCAGCGATGCACAGACTTTTTCTACTTGAGGGCCGCATCACCTTCTCCCAACCAACGGAGGGCCAATGAAACAATGTCATGGTTATGGTCTTCGAATAATTATTTATTTTCTGCTTCTTTGAAAATTTGGATCATTCAACCTCACGTGTATCAATGTCAAAATAATAATACAAAATATATCAGTGCCAATACAATATTTAAAGAATGGAAAATTGTAGATTTCAAATACGTATCATTGTTATCCATATTACGGTATAATATACTAGGAATAACATGTATTCTATTCTATAATCTAACTAAGAATATTCTATATATCTAACTAAGAATAAATTTTATTCTTAGTTAGATACGTGACATTGTGTAGAAGACATATTTTTTTGTATGTTGGGGGTCACTTTAATAGTGGCTAAGAGCAAAATGGCTTCAAGATTTTCGTTGTTAAGACGATTTCGGTTCTTACATTTATTAGCATTCATTATTGAAAATGTTTGCGAAGTGCGAACGAAACGTCGTAGCGGTGAGGCGCTCGGCGAGCGTGCACAGTTTTCTACCTATGTATATTGAAAAACAAATATTTTCAAGGACGGGGGCCGCCCACAAAGTGTCGGCGGGCCGCATGCGGCCCGCGGGCCGCGGTCTGTGCATCGCTGGTCTATATGAAGTCAACGGTGTTATGATATCATATAAATCGTAAAAACTCATAAAAATCATCATAAAAATCATTAAAAAATGCGTTTTTCTTGGAACAGGCGCTGCGTAGTTAGAAGTGGCGCAAAATAATTGTGTAAAAATAATTCCTAAATATTTTTTTTAATAAAAAAAATAATAAGAAGTCCAAATTAATAGCCTCCTCAAAGAGGGAACTATCTAACAATGCCTCCATGAAATCTGCCTACATACTTCCTGCCTGTATGCATCAACTTGTAGGTAGTTGTGACCTGCAGTGATCCAGGAGAAACTTCCTTATGGTCCATGCTAACACAAAATTTAAAATATGTGGATATATTGATTGACAATAATAAAAAGAGTCGTATAAAAGCAATGGCAAGCAATTGAAAACTAAAGACTAAAATAATCTCATCAAGCATGTACACACATACACGTCCCCTCCCGCACGCGAACATACCTATATGTATGGACTTACACCATCGCAACACCCTAATATACACAAAGATATTTATTTTACAGAATGAGTTTTTATTTAGTGTCATCCTCACAGTGGGTAAATCAGTACGAGCAAAAAAAGAAACGGAAAAAACAATTTTATTTTTTATTTTTTTTTTCAATTTGAAAATTTTGATTTTATTTTAAATAGTATAAAAAGAATTAGGCGCGTTGCGCCATCTAGCGGTAAGTAAAATATCGCTAATGTCGTTTATTCAAATATTTTTTATCAGTCAAGTGTTAGATTTACCTACTAAAAAAAGAAATATTTAACTAAATAAAATGGAAACTCATTTTTTTCATAAAAAGATCATTATATGGGTCATTCCGTCCTTTCGTGCAAAACAGGCGATTCCGCGGAGCAAATTTTTTTTTCTTGAATTTCAGATTTATTGATATTTAATATAATTAGGACCTCCTAGTAGAGACATTTATGTGGGAGGCACTTTGGTACATAGTGTACTTTACTAATAAATGGGCGGAGGGTAATGACGATCGGGATGGTAATGAAATTTGCCAAGAAGGTAATGATACGTCAAGGGATGGTAATGACACTAGCCTGGAAGGTAATATTAGCTGAGGATGGTAATGACATGTGATATAGAAATAACATCAGTAATTTATTGTTTCTTTATAAAATATATTTATTAAAAAAATCCATAACCAAAACCAACATCCAACCAACTAAATCATCTAAGAAATTTTAAGAAATCTTTATTATTCTTTTTCGCATTACATGAATTACATACAAATCATATTATTATAATTCTAGAAACATAAAGTATGGAATAAGAAATAGAAAATAAAAAATATAAAATCTTAAGATCTACTTTCCTTGTAAAATCAATAGACTTTTGTGCTCTTGTACTTTTGTAACTTAGTATAACTTCACGGAATCTAGTACCAAATGTAAGCTTTTATGCTCTAATACTCAATCAAAAAAAATCTTTATAATATAAAATATCTAGGTCAAAAAAATAAATCAGTTACTCTAACCCTATTGTAATCTATCGTGACTCGAGCATCAATGTTATCTCGCTTAAAAACTGCTTCTAATAATAATGCAACAAAACTCTATACTAACAATATAGGAAAACTTTTCTTACTAATCGTTCTCGTACTGATTCACCCATTTCAAGTATGTCACTAATTAAAATCTCACCCTGTAGAAATATAATTTGTATTTAATAATGATGTAGATTTCTTGAAAATGAAAAATAAAATTAATAAATATAATCCTTATGCCAAAAAATCTATCTGTAATAATCGCACCAAAAAAAATACAAAAATTGTAAATTCACAGTATGAAAGGAAAATTTAAAATTTGGCCAAAATATGGAGTCTATTTTTTTTTAATTAAAAATATATTTTTTAATTTTACTTTATATTTTGCACCTCTAAAAGATTTTATATCTTTGAATTCAATAATAAAAAAAACGTCTGTAATTTGGCTGTTACTATTTACACACCGTCTAATAAAAAAGATATAATTTTTACTTCGAATATAATAGTGTTTTCCTACAATTTAACAAGTAGGTACTATTGATCATGAAGCGACTCTGCTTCAGTTTGATTATTTTATATTGCAGATTTTTGAATGCGTATTTTCTGTGTAATATAAATTGATATTAAAAATGCAGAACCTAGGCCTAACCCCACTAGGCCTAACCTAAGCTGTATTTACGAGACAATTGCTAAAATCTGTCATTCAATTTTTTTTTTTTTTTATATTTTTTTTTTTTATATTTTTATTGTCCGAAATTGTGGTGGTACATTTATGGTGATAATGCGTAAAACTATGTATCTCACAATTACCTGTTATTAAAACAGATTGACAAATTTACTTATCTGCTAAATTGACTTATCTGCTAATTATAATATCTTATTAAAAATGCAATTATTTCACTGGTTTAACATGAAAAAAAATTTAAACAGACCGGATAAGTAGAGCTAACAATAGAAGACAATTAGAAAAAATAATTCACCAATAATATAAAAAATAAAGAAAAAATCAAAAATCAAGGAATAATCAAAATTCCGCCTATAAATACGAAATGTATATAATTTAAAATGTAACAGTAGAAAACAATTAATAAAAAATAATTCATCAATAATATAAAAAATAATGAAAAAAATCAAAATCAAGGAATAATCAAAAATCCGCCTATAAATACGAAATGTATATAATTGAAAATTTGTAATCTTTCTAATTGAATTAATTTAAAAACAAAATGAAAATGCATGCCTACAATATAATATTATGAGAAATATTCGTTTAATGTGTAAAAGCTTTTATCGATAAGCCATTTTTTCAACGCTGCGGTAAACCCTTTTCCTTTTATTTCTTTGATATTTGCAGGTAGGTGGTTATAGATTTTTATTGCATTGTATAACATTCCTTTTTTAAATAGAGTTAAATTTGGCTTGGGTGCTTGTAGCTCATGTTTATTTCGTGTGTTATAGCCGTGTTCAACATTGTTTGTTTTGAAATACTGATCGTGGTCCCTTATAAATTTGCAGGTTTCCAAGATGTATATCGATATAAACGTTAGCACAAACTCCTTTTTAAATAGTGGTTTGCAGCTGTCAGTCTTTGGAATTCCACATATTATTCGTAAGCATCGTTTTTGTACTATGAATATTTCCTCTGCGTTTACCGAATTGCCCCAAAGCGTAATTCCATATTTTATGCAGGCGTAAATATATGCATAATATGCCATAAAGGCTGTTTTTTTATCTGTAGTTCGTTTTAAAATCCTTAGAGCGTAGCAAAATTTCGAAATTTTTATTTTTACATCTTCGACATGGGCTTTCCAGTTCAAATTACAGTCGATTGTTATCCCTAGTAATTTGAATTTTTGCACCATATCAATAATCTGAGCGTTATGTTTAATTTCAAATTTGTATTTTTGTGCTTGATAGGAATGAAATTGCATACATTTTGTTTTTTCCGCATTTACACTTAAATTATTTGACCCTAACCATTCAGTTACTTCTATAAAGCTTGTGTTTGCGCTGCTTTCCACATCAGCTTTAGTATGGCCCCCAATTAAGATAGAAGTATCGTCGGCGAATAGGATTATTTTCTGTTGTGTCGCTAAAGGAAGTTCGTTTACATATATTATAAACAGCAGGCAACCGAGGACGCTTCCCTGCGGAATGCCATGCTGTGATCGAAGCCATTTTGATCGTACAGGTTCTACCATCTTTTTATTGCTATTAAAGTATGTAATTTCAACGCACTGCTCCCGTTCAGTAAGGTAAGATTTTAACCAATCATAGGCTTTGCCTCGGATTCCGACGTTGTAGCATTTCTCTAAGAGTTTTTCGTGTAGTACACAATCATATGCCTTAGATAAATCTAGCAATAACCCCAGGGTGACATGTTTATTATTTAGTAAATTTAGAATTTCGTTAGTATATTGAAAGACAGCTAGTGTAGTTGACTTGTTCTTTCTAAATCCATTTTGATTTTCCGAAAAAATATTATATTTTTCAAGGAAACTATATATTCTAGTGTAGACGGTCTTTTCGTATATTTTCGCAAAAGTTGATAGGAGAGCAATCGGACGGTAGTTTGAGGGGTTCCTACTATCCCCTTTTTTAAAAAGTGGCCTAATAATAGCTCTCTTTAAATAAGTGGGAAATATACCTTCTTGAAATGACTGATTTATTAGCAGCGCTAAAGGTGCTGATAATTGGTCAACACACGACTTGACCACGCTGGTCGGAATTTCATCATAGCCAAAAGATTTCTTATTTTTTAGCCCCTTAATTATAGTAGATATTTCTTTTTCATCAACCGGATTTAAATATATAGAATTACTTACGCTATTTGTTGGTAATATTTGTTTTCCGTTTGAAGGATTAGCTGTCTGTTTATCTTTTCCAACGGTAATAAAAAAATTGTTAAATTCTCTCGCTATTCTTTTTGGCTCGACTGTGGGCATGTTTTCAATGTTTATTTCTAAATTTTTTTGTTTTATTTCCTTTGAATTTCCCGTTTCATTCAACCCCGTACCCTTTCTTGGAATTGTTAACAGATCCGATCTGTTTCGATGAATCCTATCAAAAGGAGCGCCAGTAAATCAAACCATTCGTGTCATTCGATGCGGTGAAAAAAGTGCCCGATTTCAAAGTGGAGAAAAAGTGCGCAGTGCGCGCTGTCAAAAAGTTGGAAAAACGTCGAAAAGCATGTCAAAAAGTTCGGCGCGGGAACAAAAGCCGCTCACAAAACGTCCCTCGACCCTTATCACGCGAGTGGGTGAGCCGAAAAAAGCAGGTTCGGTGTTAACACGGGCGGCGCGCGGTGGCCTATCAATGCGTTCGGGTCAACTTTTTGCGTTTTTTAATTAAAGCGATCCCACGCCGGCGTTTATAAAACGGCTTATGACGTTTTGAGCGATGCGCGCCATCGATTTGCGACGTTTTTAGGGTTCCGTAGTCCGTACTACCATTTCAATGATAAATGAATATCAGCCTTATATATTATTGATTATATAGAGTTATAAGTCACAGGTCGTGGTTGTAGATGATTGAGGAAGTCTTCGCTCACAAATCCAGAGTCCTTTATTTATGTTATCCTTGCACCTCGACGCAAACAGAGAGTAGATAAAAAAACACAATATAAATATATTTGAGTAGTTTAATTAATATCAGAAATATAATTAATGTGTGATTTATGTGTAATGGTATGCAGGTGGTTTAATTAGTTACATTGAGCTCTTTTATACTCGTAAACGGTATGAACTAATCCTTAGGTATAGTGGGGCTAAAATACGTCAATAAAATACTGCCAATTTATAACGTGAGAAATGGGATTCCTTACAGAGTATTATATTGTTCAATGCTATCAAATCAAATATTACTTTCCCCGCAGAGGGAAAGTATTGCGATCGCACTTCTGTGTGTTCGTATGTGTGTATTCCTCCACGATAACGCCCAAACCCTTCATCCGATTGAGCTAAAATTTAGCATACAGGCATCATTTAATCATAACAATTGAAATTATGGTTAAAATCGGTCCACCAGAGGGCGCCCTAGTCATACTTCAATATCGAGATATTTGACTTACAGACTGACTCTTGGACTGACGACTAAAGTGTTAGTGATTCGTCTTTGTAAAATGTAAATGATCTTTTTGCATATCTTTTGTATTTTCTCTGTTACATTTTTTTGTATATTTATTTCGTTCTATTTTATTTATTTTTTTATCTCATTGAGTGTTCTAATGTTTTGTAACGTTTCCAATATGACAGAAAGAATATTTGCTTGACTGTATGTAAAACTTGTATACACCATCATACCAATAACTTGAATCTGAATCTGAACCTTCATTCAGATTCTTAAGAATGCATTGTCTTACACTATGGTATTTTGATGAAATTATAAATTTTAAACTTAAAACTAGTCCTGTGTCTCTTTAACAGTTTTACTAAGATTTTGATTAAAATTGCATGGAAAGATCTCATTTTTATTTATTTCAGTTTCACATTATTCCATATTTCTGTCTCTTCCTCTACCGTAAATATAATCATAACCGATTCTCTCAGCCGGTTTTAAAGCAATCGGAATTATGTTACATATATGATTTAGCAATAGAATTTTCTTGCCCGCTTACAATTATAATAATATTTCAACAGTGAAAGTAAAATTATTCAGTTATTAAGGGGGTCCAAATGTATTTTTTTGACTCAAACAAAACAAGGCTCATTTTGCTTATTTTCACATCTTATATTTTTTTTACATAATTTGGAAAATAATATTGGAAAAAAATGCTTGTCGATATTAAAATATTTAAAAATCTAACCCTAAAAACCAACATTTTCCCTTATTTGCCTCTAGTGTAAGAAACTAAGCAACAGGTACTTGTATTTCAATTTGATAGCCATTTTATTATTATTAATATCGTTACGTACACAAAAATAAGAATATTTGAAACCAAACGATTTAAAAAGTCCCCTCAATAACTCACGATGAATTTATGGTTTCGGAATCGGTAGGAATTCGAAGATCGACATGTTTGGGAAGCCGAGTTGATATTTATTACGTGTTCCGACTTGTAATCGATCGATATCTTCCCCGTGCAGCGATTCTCAAACACTTAGCAAGGAGATTTTAATTTGTTGTTGTTTGTGTATATTTAGAAATTCTTGTGATCTTTCTGGGAATTCGAAGTATGCGATTTAAAGCAGTACTAAATGCATGCCTTCTTATCACAGAGATAATAATATAATAATACATAATCACTACATTATTCTATGTCTAAAACAACAAAAAACTATTTCTATTTATACCTACTTATATTATTGTTTTTATTTTAATGTTTAATTACCTAATAATATATTCAATATCTGCAGTGGCACCATTTAGGAGGTATTCAGCCAATCTCTTTATAAATACAAGTGATTTTTTTTATAATACCTGTGCTAACATGTGAATATATCTTGTACTTTCATGCATCCTTGGGAGATCTCATGGAATTTTGGTAGGTTAAGTTAGGTCAGGAAATACTTTTTCGCATATCCATTTACGTTATTAGTATTGCGTCGTAATAAATAATAATTTAATTCCTTTAACAGAATTACTAAAATGGCGAAATGAAGCGTTCGCTGGACTACAAAAACAGAAGTGGTCGCTGGACTAGAAAATGTGAACTTAATAGGCCGCAAAGAATATTGAATGAATAATCAAAATATTGATACTCTCTATGTAAATAATTATAAGCTCATTGGTTGTTTATGCAGATCGAATCACATCAGAGAGATAAAGAAGAGAACTAACAAACCATTGTATAAATAATCAAAATCTTAATAGTATGTAAATAATTATACGCTCATGAGTTATTTTTGCAGATAAAATCACATTAGGGAGGGGAGTTGTATACGGTTGTAGCTATAAATACATATATTTGGTATAGCAAAGTTAATATTAGAAAATATATTGGAATTATCTTGTTTGAAAGCAAAAGTTTATATACAAATAGTTTAATAGTCAAGGATATTTAAAGAGTCCTCTCAATCTGTCAACATATACATTATAAAGAATGTTTGGAAAGATATATTTTTATGCAGTTTTTAAACGATGTATCCTCAAGCTCTTTTATTGTAGGGAGTAGCTTGTTAAAACTTTTGAGACTTTAGTATCAAAATGACCGCTGATATTTGTTCAGCCTTACTTTCGTCAAAATAATGTCGTCCTTGTGAAGGTTATTAGGACTATGGCCACTGGAATGCTCCCAATTTACAGCATATCATATAGCATTCATGCTAAGCGAGCCTACTAGTGCTTAATTTATTAGGCACTGCTTGGTATATTCTGAGGCTAGTGTCAATATCTCGGATTTTGTAAAAGTGGTCCACATAATATATATCTTTAAACTTCGTAAATGATTCTGAGTGCTTGTTTTTGCAAAATAAATACACGATGGCGATCAGAAGCAGTCCCCCAAAATGAAATTCCGTAAGCCATCCTGGAATGGAAGCATTTGTGATATTATTATACACTCGCGGAGGCATATTCGCCGGCCAGAAATGTAACTTTTCTTATAGCATAGATTAATAATATGCTTATTCCAAACAATTTTTTTATCAATTGTTACTCATAGAAAGTTTTTCCACCTTTCTAAATCTGTATTATCAGATACCATTAAATTACTAAGAATAACGCCATCTTAACGTTTTTTTGCTGACAAATATATGGCCACTGTTTTTGAAGAAATAAACGAGAGCTCATTAACTTCGAACCACTTGCTTGCTAAGTTATTTCAGTAGTTTGCTACCCGTTCTATTGTTTTTATTTTTTTTGAAGAAAAAAAATGCATCACCAGCATATATTTCTATCTTACCTTTCGATGGAAGTGAGCCACAAATGTAATAAATAAATATTGTAAAAAGCAGTAGTCCGAGAGTCGAGTCTTGGGGTACCCCATATGAAATCGTTCTGAGAGTTGTTTGAAAAATTTAATGTCCACCACTTCGGATCAATTCTCCAAATAAGATTTAATAGGATGGTGTGCCCTGCTGCGAAAGTCATATATCTCCATCTTTTCTAGAATAAGACTAAGACTTATAGTTTACCTCGATGGAACCCAAATTGAACAGGTTCCACAATTCAAGTATTTAGGATCGTTGGTTACGGAAAAGAAAGTGGCATAGATGGCCGATGTCCATAACCGGATGGGTCAGGCAACAGCAACATTCGCCTCGCTCAAGTGGTGCATATGGAAGCGAACGAATATTACCATCAAAACCAAAGTACGATTATACCGAACGTTGGTTCTTTTCATTCTTCATTATGGATCGGAAACGTGGACGTTACTACAATCGGACCTCAACAAGTTGAAAGTCTTCCGAATGCGATGCTTGAGGCAGATACTCGGTGTCTCACTCCGAGACCGAATTAGAAACGAAACCATTAAAGAAAGATGCGATCTACTAACAACGATCGAAGAAGAAGTACAAAAACGTCGACTACGATGGTTCGGCCATGTTTGCCGAATGAACGATAATCGCTTGCCACGTAAACTTCTTTGGCGAGACCGTCGGACAGCATGGAGAATTCAGCGATCGGCACCGAAGAAAACCTGGCTAAATAACATCAAAGACGACCTTAAGAATCAACGATTATCGGCTAGGGATGCTCGAGACTTGGCAAGAAATCGTCAAGAATGGAAGCGAATCGTGAATGGAGTACGAGATCGAGCGGCACCGACAGCAGCGTATTGACTGCGAAGGCGACCCCCTCCCCAATCGCCGGCTACGGAATAAATAATTATAATAAGACTTATAGTGTCAAAGGCTTTTGATAAATCACAGAAAACTGCGAGAGCATTCTTTGGTCCATCCAATGCCTCTAGAATATGCGCCACAGTACATTGCAAAGTTGAGAATCGCTTGCGAAGCCGCTGCGCCCGCCCCGCTCCAAAAGGAGAAGCTTTATCGACCACATACTGATAGAAATAAAACACCAATTAATTACCTCCTTTAACAACAATGACATATTGGGTGTCCGAGCAAGTAAATGGTCACTTATTAATAACGTCATGAATTTTGTTTTGTGAGCACCGCGTTGCCGAGCCCCGCTTCTTAAACTGTCGCGAAATAGTTGAGTTATAATTTATAAATAATCAGATTTTGATAGAATTAAATTTATTAATCAAGTCCCATGTACAAGAATATGAGATATGTCAAAGTATAGATAACATAATCGAAAATTGGTAGTTATCTTTTATAATGTAATTAAACATTTAAAAATAAGGTATAATAACAAGTTAAACGCCATAGAAGAAGCGTGAAAATTTACTTACTTTTTGCTGCGCGGCGATGTAGCGAGTCGAGATTCATGGTTATGGCTTAGTTGTCACAAATACAATAATTTTTAAATTTTACTAGAGCCACTTGAACACTAATTAGAACACGCGTCCTCTAAACGTATAAATTTACTTTGAAAATAGACTGCTGAAAGGTCGCCGGTGACCAACATGGCGTTTAAAGTGTTAACAACACAGACTTTAGTAAGCTATTACTTCAATACATAAAATATTTTAAAAAAATCACGATAATATATCTCAAGATTTACACAAAAAAAATTTACACCAAAACATCTCAACATTTAGGCAAAAACATATATTTACCTGAAAATAAATCAATCAACCAATCTGAAAATGATTCTAAGTAAAGCAACAATTGAGCGATATAGAGCATTATTTTTTTTTAAACTCATGCGTATAGCTTAGAAACGGTAAGGCACGATATGATAGATTTATTTTTTTTTCTCACAATGTTTATTTGTATACAAGACAAATCATAAAAATATCCAGATTTCTCCAGATCCAATCTCGGTCAATCTTTTGTATGTAGTGGTTTGAATTTACCCGTATTAGAAAACGACTAAGATTTGTAAACATTTATTTGTAGGTTGCTACATTTTCCTGTTTATTTTCATGAGATATGACATTTTCAATAAATGTCAATAGAATATCCATAAAAAACTTGAAAGTCCGCAAAAAGGAGACGTTCAGGAGCTATGGCTCATAAAGACTTTAAGGGTGGATCAAGGTTAGTTTTCGTTGCAACAATGAGTACATAACCGGTGATAGACCAAACAAGTTTTTAGCTTATTTCAGCATTTGCTTTTGTGTTTAGTCTATAAGATTCTCTCGTCCTCACTTAACACTTAGTCACAGTTAACCATAAAATTAACCAAACCGTTAAGTTAAACGGTGAGTTTTAATATCAAGTGGTTAAGTAAGTAGGTAGGCATAAAAATGTGGGCAGAGGGCTTTTAAATAATCGAGTGGCCGTTTAAGCGCTGCTTGCTTCCGTACTCCGTCAGTGGGTGGTCCTCTGTAGTACTTTATTGCTTGTACACCATTAATCAGGACCTATAAATCCGTGAAAAGTATAAAATAAAGCACAGTTCCTCTGGTGGTGATTTTAAAAGTTATTTAATAATTATTATATACAAAAAAATATTGTTTCTAAATAGTCAGAGTTTAAAATGCTAGTTGTTCAAAGTGTATACGACGAAATCCAGGCGGGTAACAGATAAATCAATCTCTTAAATAATGGTGAATTCCTCACTTATATTAACAATACATAGCCTCAAAAATATTGGTATATTTCGATTCAAATCTACGATTTGAGGAGCATCTTGGCAGAAAAGTTTGGTGGAGATTCGCACGTCTTAAAGAAGCCATTTTTGGGGACTGTTACTGCCATTTTTATTATTTATGTTTATTTATTTAGGTACATAGGATTAGGTATACAGTTCATTCATAGGTCATGTTATCTTATAATAATTATATCCCTTGTTAAGTAGCCATCTATTAAGGTTTGCTTTAAATATTTTTATGTTAGGATAATTTTTCATGTCTTCACTAAGGGAATTATATAATTTTGGGGCTAGGTAGAATATATGTCTCTGGGCAAATGTTGTCCTGACTGACGGAATTATATAATTGATACTCGCGGACATTCTTGTGTTCAGATTGTTTTGAGTTCGGGCGTGGTCATCTCTAGATTTGTAGAATGCAAGAAGCGCTTGCTTAATGAATAATAAAATGGACAAATAAAAATTACTCTGAAATATAATGGACAATGTTGTTTCCATGATATTTTTTTATTTATAAAATAAGCCAGTTGGTATCTCTACTCTTGTTATAGTATTTTTTTCTTATTCATGATTTATTTTACACGGCATACTAGTGTAATTCATTTGCGTACAGCTTGACTATTATTTTTAATTGTAAAACAATTAATAATTAAATTTAGAATTTTTAATAAATCATAATAAAATAATATTAGTTGCTAAAATACTTAAGTAGGTATATATAAAATATACAAAGAGTCAAAATAGTCAGTTACGCCAACGCGAATAGTCAGTTAAAGAATTGTCAAATTAGATATGATATAAATGTAAACTTACAAAATTATATATATTACAAATATAAAATTATATAAAAATGGTGCTATTGAAATGGTCATGACAAATTTTAGTATAATAATCCATCTCCGTTTAAGAAAATGCAATAGGGGAGAGAGTAGTATTGTTTACACACCCTCAATCATTGGCACTTTGGATTTAATTTGCAATTATTAAGAATTGCCAGCTAAGGAAGCGTAATAAATATATTTTTTAAATCTACCATTCCTTTAATGGTAACACTCAATCAGTAGCTATTATATTTCACAACCAGCAACACTGCTAAAAAAATATATATTCGGACAGTTCTAGTGAATGAGAATTCCTGTTGATTCCTTCGCGAAATTCATGAAGACTGGGTATCTCAAAAAGACACAGCCTATTTAAAAAAAATTTTTTCATAATTTGTTTTTCGTATTAATTTGGATAGTTAATTAAACGTTTCTCATTTGTCCGTTTATAGGGGCAGGTCTGCGATTCATTACAGGTATGAAATAAAGCCCTAAAGCTTATCGGCTCTTCCAATCGATAAATAAAACAGGTTGGTGGAAGAATTTTCTAGATCATAGAGTTCTTTAGTTATAACCCATTAGATCATTATAACTCAATAACGCATTGTCCGCCCTCAAAAAAATCTTCGTAACCGGTTTTTCTATTTAATTCGGAGAAATAATGAAGTAATGGTGACCATACGACTTAAAATGTGATTCTTCAGTCGGGCTTTTGTATGGCAGCTCCCTGCCTGGGTTTATAGACGACCCCTAAAATCTAATCATCTCTTTATATCAATGCACAAAACAGATTAGCGAAAGAATTTTCGAAATCGGACATCGAGTTTTTGGGATATCGATGAGCCAGACAGATATACCTACAGGTATACAGACAGACGGACAGACATATTGTTTTGCATATTAGGGTCCAATATTGTAAAAACCGGAGAAACATGATTCCGTGCGGGTCGGGCTATTTGTGAATATTTTCGGACTCTACAAGAAATATAAATTGTGAGAAAAAAATAAAAGTTGGAAACGGGTTTTCCGCCATACCTACTCCATCAATGGGTAGAGCTGTTTAAATACGAGTTATGGTTGCAAACAATGAGTGATCACCAAAAAGGCTGATAGTAACTTAGAATCCACTAGGAAATAACCAGAAGGCTGATAATAGGAAACTGACAAGTTCCGTGTTGCTTTCAGTAGTTATCCTCGATAACAGGCGTGTGTAAAAATATTGAAAATATTGCGCAAAAACTGACCCCTGTAGACAGGCAGGCAGACATTTAACGAAATAATTTCTGTATGATGCATAGGCCACAGAAACAATGATGTGTCGCGGTCCAAGTTCGTTATTAGGTTTTTGTTATTTAATACATTTATCGAAAGTTACCCACACGAGGTATCCCTGGACTGAAGTGCAGAAAGAAATTGTTATCGTCTTTAAATATTGCATCTGTACCACCAATCCATATTGATAGTAATATTATACTATGTTCAAAGACGGTGAAAATTTTGGGTATCAGCATTGATCAATATATCTCTTGGCAGCCGCAGATCAATAAATTCAGCAAACGCATCTCTACGGGTTTTCATAGTCCTCGGCGGTTTGCAAAGATTTTTACCAGTGGAGGTTAGGAAGACCATAATTCAAACCCTGATATTGCCTATACTAGACTGTGATGATGTTTGCTACCTTGACGTCACTAAATCCACCCTCGACGAAATGTCTGCATTAGGTATATCTACAATGCGAAAAAAATTATCGCATCTCTGAGTATAGAAGCAGACTTCATTGGCTTCGAATATTTTAACGTAGAAATCTGCATGATCTTTCCATTCTTTATAACATCCTAAACAGTCCTACCGCTCCCTGCTATCTAACCTGCAAAAAAAAATCAATCACTTAGGAAGTCATGGTCTTCCTTTCCGTTTCAGACAGAATAGTAAAATTGAGATTCCTACTCATATTATTTTTTTTTACACATTTCTTTACCATTTCTTACACATTTCTTTACATGCAGCTAGACTTTGGGACCAGCTCCCATCGAATATCCGAAATGCACCAACGTTTCTACTTTCCAGTGTCCTACAAAAGCTTTTCATATCACTAAATTCTTAGTTATACTACGTCTCATACCCTCTCCTATCTTTCGCTTCTCGCGAGTATTCTCCAAATTCTAAGTATATTTAGGAAAATAGCACTTCATCATTACCGCCAATTTGTGCAAATGGAAAAATTGTCGAATATACCAAAAATGTTAAAAACCTTGGAATCTTTCTTGGCAAGATAGATGTTGGCTTTCTTGGTAAACCAAGTAAGTCGTCGCATTTTCCATGGTTTTCATAGTCTTCGGCGTCTTCAAAGATTTATCCCCATGTCGCATAAAGAAATGATTGTGTCCACACTCTTAACGCCTATACTTGACTACCGTGATGTTTGTTATATAGATACCAGTGAGGTTATTTTGAATAAGCTGGAGCGTCTCAAAATATCTTCCTCGAGTATGTTTTTAATTTGCGAAAGTTCGACCACCTTAGCTGATTTCGTGAGCAACTTCATTGGCTTCCTATTCGCGATCCAAGAAATTTGCATATATACGTTGTCGCTACTCTACAACATAATCAATAACCCCACTTCACCCTCCTATCTCAAGGAGAATTTCCACCCTTTGGGAGGCCACTGTCTTCCACTTCAATCAAGCCAGAATAACACACTCGCCATTCCGATACATCATTCTTCTGTTTACACTCACTCTTTTACAGTCCATTCTGCTCGTTTATAGAATCAGCTCCCTCACTCTATCAGGCATGCACCTTCGTTGCGTACTTTCAAAAAGTTGTTGAAGAAACATTTATTTTTACACAGCCACTAACCAAATACCTCACCTTATCCTCTCCTTTATCCTTCCCTGGGCAACCTTAGCATAAGTTACTGACATATATTTGTATAAGTTTATTTTAAATTTACCTTTACTACTTCTTTGTGTTTATGAAAAATTTAACTCTACTAATTATTTTATCACATGGTTCTCCGTAAGATATCGCTATCGCGATAAGTCCGCCATTTGTGAATAAATTGTCTTTTTCATAAAACCAGTATAATCTTCATTACGTTATGTTTTTATAGCATAATAAAGTTATTCTATTCTATTCTATTCTATATTTTTGTTATTTAATTATTCATTGTTAAGTTTTAAATTTCTTTTGTTTATCTTACTTTGCTGGCACCTAAATTCTGACACTTCCACGAAGGTTGGCTGTAAGAGATTGTTCTTAAGACAATACGTACGCCAGTTGTATGTTTTTTCATAAAATGTACGATAAATAATGTCTATCTACCTATATCTATCAGGACCAAAGGAGCGGTGGAAAATGTCTGACTCGATAGTTTCTAAGGAGACTCTCTACCTATTTACCTATTGTATAGGTGGCTAGAGGATTTGAGCTAGACCGGCGGCGGTTTTGATCGAGTAGCCACGGGGGGAAAGTTAACGAGACAGACCCATCAAAGAAATCCCTACTATTGTGGTAGGTACGCAGCGACAATACCCGCATGCGAAGCGCTCACGCAAATTTCAAGTATAATGAAAGTAAGAGATAAGAGGCGGGGGCGAAGGAGTGGGGTAACTGCCCAGTTTGTGGCACCAGATAGTATAATGAAAAATAAAATGATCACAGAGCAGATGCAACTACATAATTGTCGGAGACACGCATGAGTACTTCTAAATGTTTATATGCCATTGAACACCTATTAGAAAATAAAAAAAATGCAAAAATTTTGGAAGTAAATTACAAAAATAATAATAATAATATGATATGATACTCTCTAAGGATACTAATTACTTAAAGTTAAAATATTGAGCGACTTGAAAATCGGGTTACTATAAGTAGTAGTAGTAGTAGTAAACGGAGTGGGGGGCTTGTTTCCAGCCCTTGATGTCACCTAGGTCTATAAGATCTTTTGTAACTACACACTTTGTGGTTAGGTCAGTTGGTCAGCTAGTAGCCCAGTACTTCTTACCAGTCCAAGTAGATCTTTGACCTTCAATTTGGGCAGATCGCTGGGTTCGAGAAAGGCTCGTCCCAGTAAACTGTGTCTTTTTGCGGCGAGGCCTGGGCAGCGACCAACGATGTGTATGCTGTCTTCAGGTTCTTCGCCACGTATTCGGCAGTCCTTGCTCTCGGTCAAGCCAAGGTTGAATAGATGTGCTCTTAGTGTTCCATATAAAATCCATATACTAACACCATCTTGTGCTCTAAGTGTTCCCCTTGACCCTTCACATGTGATACGTAATTTATAAATAATATAAATAGAAATGGGAAAATATATATTTAACCGCCCTACGTATACGAACGTCCATATTTCATCCGCTATATTACCGCCTGTTCGCAACAAGCAGTATTCCATATGATCAAATCCAAAAAAAGGACATATTTCGTAATCACCTAAGGGGGGAGGGGGGGGGGGGGAGGGATGGAGCTGAGACTTACGCTTGATTACCTCTGGGGGAAGGGGGGTACCCGTTCTGATTACGTAATTAACTTTGGTCACCGCATCGCAAATTTTATGGTCTAAACCTGTACATACATAAGTTGTGCATTTTTAAATGCATTCTTAAATATTTGTTTCCTCTTGAATACCGTCTTTACAGCCACTGCGGTCTGAATATTGGGATCTGAAAAACTAACCAAAGAGTTTGAGATTTTGTAATTGCTTTGAATGAATAAAGTACATTTTTAAAAGCATACTAAAATGTTTTTTCTTCAAACACTTTATAAACGCTGGGTTCACGATTCTTCAAAACTTCCGCAAATTCGGTTGATTATGTAATCTTGGGGGGGGGGGGGGTATGGTCAGGCTGATGATTACGTTTGTTGACATGGGGGAGGGAAGAGGTCGAAAATCCCAAAAATGTGGACGGTCCCTTAAAGGCGCTTTACTAAAAGCAAGTGGTATTTGTTTAGAAATTTATTTATTTCCGTCTGCAAAAGCTAGCGCTACCCTACGAATCGTCCGCATCCGTAGAAAAAACAATGCTGGCAGGTATGTAGAGATTTGAAGTTGAACTGAACCCCGGCGACATCCATTAGGAATTATTGAAAATTGTAATATCAGAAATTGCCGGAGTCTGCGCCGCCTGCGCCGCCGCCGTCTTCCCATCGCGTCACCCTTCGCATCCCACACAATCCACCCCTGCGAATTACTCACTCACTCGCCCAACTGTCATCTTCTGATCTATTGTTTATTTGTTGTTTTTTGTTTTGTTTTGTCTGTCGTATTGGTAGTTACGGGAGTTTCGAAGGGATTATACATCTTATCGTCATTATTAGCGCGTGACAACACTTTATATTTCTTATGCAAATTATTGAAATCGCGTTGGATGAACAATATTTTTTTTATATATAATAGAAATTTAATTGAATAGTCGCTAGGACTGTTGCTGTTTTTGCTAAGTACCTGCATGTAATATTGTAATTTTCTAAAGTGTACAACATTTGTTTTGGCAAGTCATTGCTTGGTCCTGAACAACATATTGTTATGTGAACCTGATCAGTTATGATTGTGTAGAGACTAGATCCAATTATATAATTTGTTTGAACAATCAGAAAGCAATCCAAATTTCCCGCTTGCGGTATTGCCACCAGCGCGAAGTAGTGGAGTCGAATAGAATTGTCACATCATTTTTATGAAAACACATCGTGTAAACGCGAAAGGGTCTGAGCAAAGTCGCCCGCTCACCATTCAGATATAAACCGTCCGCCAGACTAATACAACGACGGTAAATAGGGTTTATTATAAGTCTTTATTTGAGTCAATTAATCAACTAAAATTCAATGTAAAGCAAGAATCAGTCAAGTCATCATAAGCAGAAAGTAAAAAGTGAATCACCTGAAAACAGAAAACACGTATACAACCTTAACGACAACGAATGACAACGGCCTCTGAGCAAAATATTACCTGCCACCCATACAATGAGTATCTTTATTTATCGCGTTAGCTTTCATGATCAGATTAAAGTACTCAGGCGGTATTATGCAGTTTTTTTCTAATATTAATTGATATTGATGTAGGTTTAGAGATTGATATATTTTCTTTATATTTTATCAGTATATCTGGTATATAAATAATATAAACAACTGTATGGTCCAAATAAAATGAAGTAAATAAGTTACCCCTCCTATGGCGGGGTAAAAATTTCTGCCCGGGATAGTTTTGCGCATAACTTTTAAACTACTATACGGATCGTAAAAAGAATAACTGCAAAATGATCGCATTGAAATTTGAAATATTATAATGTTACAATATTATCTCGTAAAACAATTAAGATAATAATGAATAAATATTACAGTTAGCACAGCGCGGAAAGCGTCTAACCAAGAATGCAGTGGCGTGCCCAGGGTTCGTAAATAGGGCAAGCCCGACATACCTCTTTGTGTTTTTTTTACGCTTTTTATAGTAAAAAAGTGGTACCTCTTTACTCTTTAATCTTCAGTTTGAAATTTACTGCTTGGGTCGTACATTCAATAAAGCACACTGAAGGCATGCTACTGCAAGACAGAATTTAACATATACTTATCAGCAGTCGCATACCTCTAGTGGCTTTAAAGGACTCTCTAGACGATCAAGCATGCTTGTCAAAAATCGCGTCACGGGCTGGGAGGGGATCGTAAACCGCAGAAAATATGCATTTTTTTTAAATATTTACCAAAAATGCCAGTCACGTCATTCATCAATCAATTACTTCTAATTAACGTGACTCCCTGGTATAAACTACAAAATTATGCATTTTTGGTAAATATTACAAAAAAATATTTGCATATTTCCTGCGGTTTTACGATCCCCTCCCTGTCCGCGACGCGAAGCTTGTCAAGCATGCTTGATCGTCTAGAGAGCCCCTTAGAAAAGCCATTTTATTTGCTTGAGTTGACCCTTGCTTGAGTTGATAAGTTGACCCTTGCTTGTATGAGCTGTAAGACTATTTTATAAAAAAGTGAACAAAAAGTAAAATAAGTGACCCTTAGAAAGCTAGCCATGGGAATGAAACTCACGCTGGCATATTTTCATCGTTTATATTCTAAATCGAAGCGTCTACCTTTTTTCAAAAATGATTTTATTACGTCTGAGTAAAATGATGGCGAACGCTTTAATTCTTTTAACAACTGTTTTTCAATAGCAACCATAACTCAGATAGACGTTCCTGACCCTGTGTATTTCTTAGGTAAGTATGAATAAGCTTAAGAGATGAGAATGCACGTTCTGCGGAAGCACTTGTAGCAGGAATAGTGACGACAAGATACGCTAACTTCAACAATTGGGGAAAGGTGTCTTCGAGGCTATTCTGACTAATTCGTTCAAAAACATTGCAATCTTTCAATTCAAGAGAGGAGTACAAACAAATCATTTGGTTCTTTAAAACCTTCTGTCAAAATGGTTTGCATAAATGTCAAATAATGAATCTAATGCCTTTGTAGGAAAATCTAAACGGTATTTCTCTTATAGTTTGTTGTTGAAGAGTTGGAAAAATTTCAATTTGAAAATTTGCGAATATCGATCGTCAATTTCGCAAAATATGTTGTCAATTAATTACCTGGACAAAAAGTCGTTTGTATTCAGTATGAGCACAGCGTACGTTGCGTCTCAAACGAGGTGCTGAGTTATTTTGTAGATTGTTTTCATAAATTTGATCAAATTCATATTGAAATTCAACACGTAACCAAGTCTGAAATTCCTTTATTTTGTTTTCCTTTCTTAATTCCTATAACCCACATCGACTTGTGATTTTTGAAGAATGTTGTACAAACGCTCAGTTTTTTAAAAATTCGGCGGAAAACAAGGTGAAAAAATTTAAATGGAATGATCGCATCGAGTTTTTAAAATTCTTCGCTGCTAAAACCGTATCCCCGTCTTAGTCCTGCGGGTTGTCACATATGTCAGAAAACAAAGTAATAAGAATACATTACTGACCACAAAGGACAATTTCCTCCATTTTTTTATCAGGCACTAAAACCACAAATCAATTGAAATTACACAATAAAAAATTAGCCCGACGTCACTCGCACATTGCAATCCAAACTAATTATAATGAAGTCGCGCTTTCTGTTGACACGTTCGCATTCGCAGTTCGCATTCAACGTCATGGCTAAGCAAGCCCGGCTTAGCTCCCGATACAAAAGTTGTATATACACATATATTGTTTAGCGTAATTTGCCACAGGTGCGAATGAGAGGAACACTGATTTTGAAAGCCGCATTGAAAGCCCATAATGTGCGAGCGAGACAGCAATCGCGCCCTGTCTATAATTATCGCACCCTGTCGATAACAGATTTTTTCTCGCGTGGAGCGAGCTGTGCGCGCTAGATAGCAGTAGGAGCGCTAGCAAAAAAAATTGTTTAGTTGTTTTTTTACGAATTGTGTTATTCATTTATTTAATTGTTAATTTGGAATTATAGGCAAGCCAGGCTTTTCGGCTTATATGAAGAGACCGCCACTGCAAGAATGGTTAGCTCACATAGGAAGAGCTCACAATTATTTTTCACAATAATTGCAAAAAATATTTTGCAATTATATGCAATATTTTGCTTTTTCTGCCACGTATTTCGGCTTAGCAGATTTATATGGGTAATAGAGTATTACACTTATAAGCTTTCATTTGGTATATGTGCCAAAGTGTTACAACAAAAATCGCAAGTGGTTAATAGGTTACCCATTCTCATTCGAATATATGCTAGCACCGATGCATAGTGTGGTTTCGTATTATTTGCATTTCTACCACTATTAATTTTAAAAAGGTTACGGGAAATACCAAAATACTCGATATTGACTATTGTTGTTAAATATTTTTTTTAGTGTTATATAAATTAAGGGTTTTTTGAGGAATGCTTTCGAAAGCAATAGTTTTTTGAGTTCATACCTCAGCACACAAATATAGCCAAAAAAATATATTTTATAAAGTCATCTCTATCTGACGATTTATTCAAAATTTCATTTAATAACAAAAAATACTCCATCAGCTTCAGAGCTGATGAATTAGCTCTGAAGCTGAAAGAGTAATATTTTAGAATCAGATGTAGCATTAATTAAGTACATTCATTAATTATAAAGATAAAAAGTTTTTTACGTTAATTAGGCTAATTGTTACATAAGTTGTATTACTAATTTTAATTATTTCCTCTGACCTGCCTAGATATGGGACAGTTTAGTCCTAGTTAGGTGGGCAATGATCATTAGCTGAATTTCGGTGTTCAATTTGTCCGAGTTACTTATAACATTGATAACAATGGGGCTAAATGTACAGACATTAAATGAATAAAGTATTAAACCTTTAAAAAAAACTCCGGTTAGCAAGGGTTAGCGGTCAATGACTCTAAGTGTCACTATTTTTATAATAGTGCTTCTTCTCGATCAGCCTATTTTATTTTATTTCTTTCTCAGTAACATAGTTGATATGAATATCGTATCGATCTAACGATAGTAGAGATGCATATCGTATCGCGAAAGATGATAAGTGCAGAGATTTATGTCCGATCGAAATTCGCAATAAGTGCAGGAAGCGCTCTTAAGGGTGCGCGCACGAGGGGAGTATCTTTTTTAGCGATCGCGTGTTTTACACCCTCGTTTGTGTGACAACAATGGTGGAGTGCGATGCCTTTGTCTCCTGCCCGAGGAGTGGCGGTGATTTCGGCTGAGAGGACGTATCGCCGAGGGCTTTGTGTCTGCGGACACGATACGCCTGCGGCGATCGGCTTGATTCATTCGCCCGCTCGTCCTAATCACCCTCTCCCCGCCCCACTTGCTGACGATTGGTTTAAAAAAATCGTTTGGTCAACCCAAGACTTTTTGGTGCAGTATTTTTATATTTTTTTTATTATTAGCTGTGTGGGGATTTTCTAAGGTCTTTATGAGCATTGTAACATTGCGACCATTGCTGATCTATTGTGTTCGCCACCTACTATAGTTCTGCGCTAAGCCTCGTGTCATTTAAGAACCGCAACAGGCTTTTGGCGCCAGTTTGATTTACCTCATGAGGTTGAAGGTAATGACCACTCAAGTGTGTGTATCTTTTACGCATTAGCGGGCCACATTCGCACATGAGGTACGGGGGAGTTTCTTCTTCCCCTTGGCAGAATCGGCACATTTTCGTGTCTCGGAGATTGTTTGTTGTGTGCGGATGTGTTTGTTCAGGCCACAATGCCCCGTGAGCGCCCTCACCTGTGTAGGTTGTTTCTATTTAGCGATAGGGCCTCACGGGCAGTCTTACGATCCTAAGCCTTAATTAGCGCTTTGGAATGATTCAACTCTGGCGTGTTGTTCCAGTGGTTGACGGATTGTTCTAAACATATTTGTTTGAGCATTAAGTTTGTAACCAAAGACTCGCTAAGTATCCAAAGATTGATTTCATCTGATTATCAATTTCATAAATAAAATCGATACGCGCCATCTCTTGGCCAGCGAATGAACCTATTTGTTTTCCGTTACACATCCGCCTCTGACGGCGCCGTTAATTTCTCGGCTAGCCGAGGGCGGCCGGCGTTAATATTTGATTAAATATATGGCGGAATTTATTTATTATTATTGTAGCT
Organism: Micropterix aruncella; assembly: GCA_944548615.1. Lineage (NCBI taxonomy): Eukaryota > Metazoa > Arthropoda > Insecta > Lepidoptera > Micropterigidae > Micropterix > Micropterix aruncella. The sequence goes on from OX155969.1 coordinate 4,648,884, forward strand.
TCTAGCAACATTTCTAAATGTGATTTCGGCCGATCAAGGCATCTATGTACCAAATTTCAAGTCTTTAAGTCCAATATTTCGAGGATGATATATGACTAGTGCGCCCCTGGTAAACCGATTTCTACGTTGATCATTGACTGCGATCAAAGATCGTCAAGAAGGTCAATTCAATCAAAGGATTACGGGAAAGAACAATCAATGTAAACTTTCTCGAAATTTTGGTAGCTCTATTTTTAAAAATTCCTAATTTAAAATATTAACGGTTAGCCAGGGTTTTGTTTGAGTGAGACACAGATATATTTTGTCTGTAAACCGATATAGTCGAGTTTCTAAAAAAACAATATATTTTAATAAAAATATGTTGTTTTTTTGTTTTTTTTTTTAAATTTTAATAAAATATATTTTTACAAAAATATTTTGTTTTTGTAATAATCACAGTATTGAACAAGCACGCACAAAATTAAACGTTCACCATAGAAGAGGTCCCGGCCTAGTTAGGTGGCGTGTCACTGGACTTTGCAATGTATTCATTTTCTGCTATTTATTCAATGTTTAAAATATTTATGTGCATAGTTCCTAAGATATTTTTTTTAAAATTATTTTTGAATTACTTAAATAAATAAAAATTAAATGTATACCTCATAAAAATATCCCCTCTTCAAAAAAAAAATCACATTGATCGTTCTTCCCCGTAACCCTGTAACCCGGGAAAAAAAATACAAAACCAATTTTGATACTACTATACATAACACATCTTGAATCCATGCATCGCAAAAATAAAGACGACAATATTCGCAATACAAAGAACCCAATAAGAAAGACTGCATGATTTAGGGCCATTCAAGTCGTGGGCAGTTTTCTGCTCCATACCGGAAGTCGTATCGACTCAAAGTGCCGGGGGACAGAGGGGGGCAATTTATCGGTCATATGCAAAAAGCGAAGGGGATGAAACCGGCGAGTTATGGGTCATGCCGAAAACAGTTATTGTTTCAAGCCATGCTACAATGTTATTACAAATCACAATGCATATGCCTAAACCATAAATCGCTTGGTTTCTAATGGTTCCGCGCAGCTAGGGCCTGATGGCCTGTCCGTATCTTCTTCTTCTTCTTCTTCTTCTTCTTAGGGTGCCTCTCTAAATATAGAAGTTTGGCAGTCAGCTCTGCATACTTCTTTTTGTCCTTCATCACCCAAAAGATTTTGGCGACACTCGTAATCATGGTCCATTCTCGAATTTTCCGCAACCAAGATTTCAGTCTACGCCCAGGTTTCCTCTTCCTTTCAACTTTTCCCATCATAATGAGTTGCAGGAGTTCGTACTTGTCGTGCCTAAGCACGTGACCCAGGTATATGCAGCTTTGCGTTGTTTGATGGTCTGCTAAAGCTTGCATTTTTGACTGACACGCCGTAGAACTTCCTCATTGGTGACTTTCTGAGTCCAACATATCGACATCATGCTTATATTTCGAATGCTTCTATACGTGTTGTGTCTTCTTAGATCGGCTCAACTGACGGTTCAGCTCACATCAGGTAGCCTCCTTGAAGTGAAACATATCCTGGAAAGGCCGCCGTGAACTCTGCCAGCAGCTGCAACCTGCAGTCGAAGATAGTTAGGACCGGTAGTTTGGGATTCGGGGTTCATCTTGGGAGAAACTGGGCTGTTTTCGCCCAGGGCTGTATCAACCTAGCTTACGAATAACCGGAAGAGTCTGGAAACGTACGCTTTTAGGCATCGGGGGTAGTTATCGACCTGACGTCATCTATTCTTGATACGATTTGTTGTCCACCAGATTCCGAGTGATATTGACAGGCAACGGGCGCCTCGGTCCGCGATAAATTTAACTGAATTACCGCTTAAGTCAGGTAGAGGCTGCCCAAGCGACATCGACTCTGTGATCAGACTGGAGAATGGAGAAATTCGTTTAAATCTGGTAGTAAGGGCCCGAGGTCACATTATGGTTAGCACTCCCTAGTGCCTGGCGGTAAGGCGTTGGACTCCTACCGGCTGTTGGCGTAGCTTGACTGTGGATTGTTATATCCGCAAAAAAATACCTTCACTCCATAGAAGACAGAATAGCTCGATGTCGTTATAACTCCCTGGAGGGGAGGAGGGTGGTGGAGGGGGGGGGGGGATGATTCGGTAACGAATGGTTTGGTACCGAATGGTTTCGTGCAGCTTGAGCCATACGATCCACTTTGTTCTCGGATCGGCCCAACTCACGATTCAGCTGCTATTCAGAAGCCTTCTCGCGTGAAAGGCTACCCCGGATAAGACTCCCGCGTCTCAGGCCTCACGGCTGGTGGATCGGTTTCTCATGGCGGGATTGCATCCCGGCGCTACTGGACAGTTTGCACACCGTTCGGCGACCCCCATCGGTTGTGCACTCGAACTAATTGCTGAAGGAGTTTGGGGACTATTGAAATATACTATCTCCTAAGCAGCGGGGGTGGATGTTGACCTGTTGTCATGCCACTCTTGAAATGACCTATAGGCCACCCGATCCCGTGTGGCACTATGGGCGAACGACGCCCAGCTGGGCGATAAATTCTACTTGAATTACCGCTGTAATACAACAGGTATAGGCTGCGCAAGCGACTTTGGACCCGTAACCAGTCGGGAGAAGGGAGGAATCCTAAAGGTTATTTTCAGACGGAGATATCCTTCCAAAACTGGTAGATAGGGGGCGAGGTTGCCGGCTGGGTACCTTTCCCGGTGCGTCGCCGTAAGGCGTTGGCTTCTAACGGGCATGTTGGTAGAGCTAGATAGCAGATTTGTCTTGTCTCTCATTGACTTCTACACTCATTCCACAACTAAAAGAACCACCACATATCGTTATATCAGCCTGGGGTGACGGGTTTGCTCATAATGAATGACACCCCCCGATTGAAACTTCTGATAGAAATATAAACTTTTTAATAACAATATTTAGCAGTTTACTACAGCTCATCTCTGGCTTCTACTTGTAATTGACGAATATTAACTATATTATGACCCTTTTTCTCAATCAGAATGCTGAGCACTAGCCGTCTGTGTATCTACCTCCTGTTATGTGCACGTTCTGTGCGGATACAGTGGTCTTTCGCAAAGCGCTTTTGCGCTTATTTGGGGCGTCAGATGTGACCGGCCCACAGACCGCTTATTCTTTCTGGATCGCTACTGGAGTAGTAGGCTTCTTTTGACTACTCACGTAGTGTAACACAAGAGTCGTGTGAATAGTCCGTGTCCAAAGTCGTCTAAAGACGCGGCGATCAGCTGGGCGGCGGCGAGCGCGGCCCGGTTGCTACGTCCGTCGCTACTGACGCCACGGGCCAAGGGCTTGACACGCGACGATCATCTGGTCCTCACGATTGAGGCCAAATCACGCTACCAATGCGTCGCGGGACGCTGGGGCTTGAAGTCACGACGATCAGCTGGATCGGCGGCGTGCGGTGCGACAGGACTGGGACGGCGGGATGCAGCGCACGCGGCTACTGATGACGCGGGCCAGGGACTTGGGTAGCGAAGAACAGCTGGGACACGGAGTTCGGCCATGCTGGTTCGACGCGGGGCGGCGTTGAGACGAAAAGACGTAGACCGGCGGCGACAACTAGCCAGTGTCCGTTCACGTTGCCGCGCGACCGGCCGTGAAGCGCGTCCGCGCGGCGCGAGTAGCAGAACGACACTGAGAGCACGTTATATAAGTTGCTTCTGTGTCGTTTGCTTATAACCCGAGAACTTAAACCCAAAATAATAGGTATGCTCTAATCCATTTTGTATATGTATTGGCGTTTCTGCTTCTGTTACTTGAAGTCCAAGTGACAGTCGCGCGGCAGAGCGTGATATCGATATTAGGCTGATGGCAGAGACCGTGCGCACAATCGATGAAGTGTTTCGCGAGGATCTATTTTGCAAAGTATTTATAGTATCATGGTCTGATATCTTTTAAATGGTTTTTAATTCATTATTTTATTTAATCATTAGGGAGTATTCAAATAAATCTATCTGACCATAGTGCGGACGTCTCGTGTGATCCAGGTAGGTCAGGTTATGTTATTTTATATTTGTAGCTATGATTTTTCAGATAATAAAAACTTGATTTGATTTTTACATCTTCCTGCGCCATGGCTTGTGTTAGATAATAAATAATAGCGGGATATGGCCATGCCATTCCACCCCCGCTCGCTTCGTCCGGTTTACTGTCATATAAAAAACGGTGCAAATAAGTTGGCGGCATATTGAGGCATGGTTTTGCATGAATGGCCCATAGCCAGTTTATCATGCATGGGGATATGGATCGGGGGAAGTTTTGGGAATGAGTTATGTAGCTGTAAAGGACTAAATATTGGGTCCAATTGTGTTTCAGAGTTAATATCATTAACTCTGAAACACAATGTATATTTATAAAAAACTGGGATTAGTGTATTAAAAAATAGCAATAGCGGTTCTTATAAATAGGATAAAAACAAATTTATCGCTAGAAGTTTGTAGCACTCGAGGATTCGGCGATGTTGCAACCGCAATTGTCTAGGGTAGACTAAATCATCTACGCACGCAAATTTTGAAACCCGCCATGCACATAACAACCTCTGTATCTTTTGTTACGTCCTTGTTGCGCTGAGCAATAGGCATTGAAAACATTTTAAGAAGAGGGTTCCAGTAGTAGAGAGTTTTTAACCGTCGTTTTGTATTAAATATCAGGGATCTTCTTATTTTATGTGGGGAAAGTAAAACTGGTATTTGGAGTAAAATATGACTTTGAAACTTCACAATTTATCCATTAAAAAAGCAATTAAGGTTTCCATTGCAGAATCTAAACATTCCACTAATAAAATATAAATTAGATAAAAGTCGATTACATACTTCTACTCACCCTTTATATTCAATGCCTTTATATACTCAAATATCTACGAATAGGGAGGTAACCTCTTAACAATCGCATATTGTCCCTCAGAGTGAAAACTGCCCCATTGCCGGTGAAATGGCGGAAAACTTGCCGTCATAAAAAAGACGAATATCGGAGGGGCGAGGTCGACAAATTTATGTCCAGATAAACGGTCGTTTCGCCAAACCAGAAAAATGTCATATCAATGAATTCATGACATCACTTTTTTAGAGAGACTTCCCCTATGCTCTTTGTAGTTTTATGGCAACGGGACGCGGTTATCGCATGGTTGGATCGGTAGTAATAGGGATGTGAAAGCACGAAATCGAATGTTATACATGATTATATATAATATTAATTACACAGGCAGTGAAATTCTACATAACTTCGAGATAGGTCGATAGTTTTCCACTGAGTCCTTTGGCCCTTTCTTATGAATAGGTGTTATAAAAGCGAATTTCCATATGCTAGGGACAATGCCTTCACTGAGAGATCTTCTATAAAGAAGTGTGAGAGGAACAGATAGACTATTTGCACAACCTAAAATAAAAGTAGGAGGAAGGTTATCGGGTCCGGCAGATTTCCTTAGACCTACAGACATAAACTGTTTAACGACTTCCGATTGGAGAATTTCAACTGCCGATATATCTGAAGATGACTCGCATGTGTTGAAGTACGTGCTGTCATTAGAAGAGATAGCAGATAAAGAGTTTGACGTAAGGAAGGTGGAATGGAAAAATTCACTGAACATTTTACAGATTTCATCTCCTTTGTCAGAAGACCGCTGACCTAGCTTTAGTACCGCGGGGTAAGTGTTACACTGAATTTTACTTTTGATGTATGACCAAAAAGCCTTTGGATCTTCTTTTATTTTATCTTCGACCGATGCAATATAATCTGTAAATAATTCAGATTCAAGTACTTTCGCGCGCTCACGTAGAATCACAAATGACCCATAATCTGCGCGATTGCCATATCTTTTATATTTAGAGTGGTATTTGAATTTTTCTTTTAAAATTTTTATTAGTGGAGTTCTGTACCATTGTGGGTATTTTGTTGAAGGATAAACCGTTTTAGAAGGTATGAAGTTATTACGTAGGTTTGTAATCAACTCATAATAAAATGTTACCGCATCTTCTAAAGGTTTGCTCTGAAATTCGGATTGCCAATCGATGGCATCTAACTTGGAGGAAATAGTAGTGTAGTCACCACGTTCATATAGATAGGTGGTGTACGGCCTAGGCTTGAGACTATGTAGTTCTACAAAGTCCGCTGAGATACAGAGAGCTTTTGTGGTGTGGGTCTTCTGGTACCAGAGGGTTTTTTCAATGAGTGACCGAGATAGCATTATTAGAAAATATAAGATCTAGTATTCGATTATGTGACGTATTCAAGTGGTAGTTATATTGGAGGAGGTGGCATAAATTTATGTTATCGAAAAATTCAGATTGGTAGGAACATTCTATGTTCGAGGCTTGGTATGAAACACCATCTTCTGTCACAGTCCAGATTAGATTGGGCAAGTTGAAGTCACCTAATATTATAAACTTATCAGAAGGGTGTTCAAAAAATCTGTCTGTCATATTTGTTGAAAAGTTGGTAAACTGTTTAGTAAACGAATTACCCATTTTTTGGTTACAAATGTAGACTACACATAGATGCATTTTATATGTGACTTTAGGCTTTCTGTTTTGAAATGACAGCGTTACCCAAAGATCCTCAGCAGACGAGCTCCAGTCACTTTGACCCTCCGCCACCAGCTCGCGACGAACGGCCAAGATTACCCCACCCCCTTTGACTGATTTGCACTGATTAGTTTGTTCATAAACTCTGTCGAGTCTCCAGACCAGATAACGATCATCGAAGAGTTCGCTATTATTAATACCGTCAGTTCCGAGTCGTATTAGTACCGTCAGTCGAGGATTCCGTTATACAAACCACATCGTATGAATTTAGACAGATATTTCTATAAAAAAGAGAAGTTTTCGTTCTCAGACCATTTACATTTTGGTAAAATATATTAATCGGCATCATTGATAGCACGAAGTATTACTAGTCATTGTATGGGCATTACGGACAATACAAACAATACTAACCTGCTGTAAACACTAAGAAGCAACACATTCCGGATTCCATAACAGCCGCGAGAATAACCATTCTTAGCCTGAGCGATGAGGGCTATAAAAAACAACTTTAATATAGATCCAATAACCGAGCGAATATGCAACCTTGCAAAAAAATAGGAGCCAGCGGACGGTCCCTCCTTCTTGAGGTATACTAGAATAATGGCGCAGGTAGCCATATAGAGCGCCCCGCAAGCAGCCCGACAAGTGCCCTCCGACATACTAACGTTTCTGCAACTTAGCAAGTAGATGTTGAAAGCATTACACGTGAATATCGATATTTTTCTTACATTAAACAATACTAGTTTAATTAAAACTAATAATGTACCTATCACGGTTAAACTTAAATAAGGAACTTTTTTAAATCTGATTCCGATCGGATAGTCACAGCTGGTGAAGTAGGATTTTTCCTGATAAAAATCTTACACCCTTTCACCCAGGTAAATGCGAAGCCACGCTCCTTTGCTAGTGATTTGACTTTATTGAGTAGCATCTTATTCTCCAAAGTAAGATGATCGTTGACGAAAATCCTTTCACTACCCTGTAGGTTAAGATTACTCGACGTAATGGTGCACTTCTTTGCAGCAGAGACGAAGTCATCTTTTAAGTAACTGTTGTGCACCGACACTATAATGGTCTTCTTTGTCCTATCATTTCTCATGGGGACTCTAGCCACATAGTTGATTTGCTCCTTTGGAATTGAGCACTTGACGAGGTCGCCATTTTTTGACACAATTGAGAAAAGATTTTCTGATGGGGAGAGTGGCACTCCTTTTATCTCGATGTTATTCAAGCGAGACCTTTGTTCACTTTCATGTATAGCACTTTCAATCTTCTCAACACGCTGTTGCAGGGTTATCAGGTCATCCTTAGTTCTGCGGAGGCCTTGCAACTCACGGTCAACCTCTGAGATCCTACTTGACAAGGACTCCACAGCCTGATGAACGAAGTCCACGGAGGTCTTCACTTCATCCAACTCAGACTTCATCGACTTAAGGTCCGATAGATCCGTCTTGATCGCCTTAATATCCGCTACTATATCCGGCAAAGAAGCCATTTGAGCTGAAAGGCGCTTCAGTTCCCGCATAACCCCAGCCAAGTCGGTAGGTGTAGGGGAGTCCACAGCGCTCCCACCGCCGCCATGGTGAAGATTTGACACTTTTGCTGCTGCTTCAGACATTTTCGTGGTTCTCTTGGTCTCTGGCATAGTGGCAAATTGCTGCGTTAATTAAATCGGCAGTTTACTATAGTTGATATTTTTCCCCAGAGGAAAAAATATTCTTTTTTTCTCAAGGTGGCTTTTCTCAAGGTGGCAACACCGCTTCAGTGAAGATTTCGACAGGTAGGTAGTTTGCCACTGATTTTGACAGTTCAATGTAAATTAAATGTTCAATTTCTCACCAATTAATTAATATAAATGCGCCTAAATTAACCCCAACATATAATCTGGATACAAGAAATAATGTGAGCACTAGCTAACACTTCAATTTACAGTTAAAATACGAAATTTGATTATTAATAGCAGGAGACTCGATTTTTGTTTCAACACTGAATTTTTGTTATCTTACCACTGATTTTATTGTGATAACGATTTTATGTTGATTTTATAATGATTATAGGAATTGCGATTTGTTATTTTGATTACACAGTTTTTGGGCAATTAATTTTATAAACATTTTACTACAACGTCTAAATAATTTAATATATTATTATAGCCCTTGTCCACCCTAGAATGGGTTATTCGCAGTTGGGTGACAGAATCGAATAAGCATGAGGCTTTGCCATTCGGTTCCTGTATTTTTTGTAAGCAAAGTCAATATTTTATAGAAATTAACGCATCAACAAATACAATTTATCGCATATAAAATTAATAACAATATACGGCATGGAATTACTACATTACAATGACAATAACAATATGAAGTAGAATAATAAAATTTACAACTAAATCAATGGACGCCACTCTCTTACGAAAATGCTTGTCGAATAGAAGCATTAGCTTGGCACCTTTTTTTTATTTTCTTATGTCAGCGCTATGGAAGGCTTACTGGATGGAAGAAATCTACGTGTATTTTAGGACAACAGTGCACGCTGTTATTTTGTTAAAAGATGTTTACGTTTTTGTAAAACGATCTTGTGTTTATTTCTTACAGTACTGATTTGATCAAAATAAGCTTAGGCTGGGGTAAATATTTTAAAATAAACCATACACCTTGATAGCTATCATTGTTCGTGGTTCAATGTTTTTTTAAATTTTATTTTTAAAATAAGACAGTCGGTAGGAATCCTTATTTTTGTTATTATCAAATCGATTTTACATGACTCACTGGTACTTATATAGACTACTTATGGTACAATAGTATAATTCAATAGTATATTGAATCTACTCATAATTTGAAATCAATAAATAATTTGTAGATTTGTAAATTTGTAAATTCATTTATGTACAGATTGACTCACTTTGTACTTTCAGATTGTACAGATTAGGATTCAGATTCAGACATGATTCAGATACTACTAATAAGCAATTTGTTTATTACAAGAAATCAATGTCAATAGGCTGCTAAGTTCCTTTTCTTTTCAGACCAATTTTTTTACTGTAATACAATAAAGAAACAAAATGATTTAAATTACAAATAACAAAAGACTTCATACTTAATAAACATTTACTCTCTGCGTGATCATTTACCCTCTCTGGAGATAGGAAACCTGACGAAGCCCTAGCCTCTTAATAACTTTACGGAGTCCTCGGCACGCGAGCCAAAATCACACTACACTAGTTTTATATTGTTTTGACTATAATTTTACCCCATAGACAAAACAAGAAAAAATAGTTAACTTTAGAAAATATTCGCCAAAGACAAATTTCTGGCAGTTAAATTATAATTCTTGCACATTAATCAGGTCTATATGATTGACTCCATAATGATTGCCTTGTACAATCGATATACACACTATTACATTGATATCAAGTAATATTTACTTGATACGTTACTTGATATCACTATTACATTGATATCAAGTAACGTTTACTAATATCAACATATGCCTAGTGTTTTATTTAGTAATGGTAGTCCTTAGAAATATTCACAACTATTTAATTTAGTGTCTCTATTGATTGGGTTACCTCGATTATCTCGATCGTCTCGATTATCTCGACTGCCATCCCTACGCGCGCTACGTTTACCATTCTCCGATATGAGGAATTTCAATTCGTCGGATTATTACAATTCACAATACGGCGTAAGTTTAGGGAGTTCCACGTCCATAAAGCGAATTCGGAATCCCGGGCACGAAATTGAACATCCAGTTTTTTTATTCATATACACATCGTTTCCTTTCATTTTATCCAGCAATAATTCAATGTTGCGAACCCTGCAATATCGCTGTTGTAACTGTAAAATAAATTAAAGTGGCTGTTCAACGTAGAAACACTTTATAAGCACCCCTTCTTCCTATTAGTCTCAATCTGAGAGAACTGCTAGATAAACTCGAACCTCTTCAGAATGTGTGCAATCGATTTATCTTCGGTGTACGCAAAGATAATCTTTTAAAAAATGGTATTTTTATAAACACAAGTAATTGATATTTACTAAAAAACGCATAATCCCTAAGTTATAATGAAGTAGCAAGAAAAATAAAGACACAGAAATTAATTATCTTTATTGTAAATTGTAAATTATCAAAAAGAGAAAAAGAGCTAAAAATAAATGTTAAAAAATTATAAAACTATGATTAACAAAACTATCAATGTAAATGTCACAGGGAAACAAGACAAGAATGATTACAAAGAAATGTAATTGGGTTAAAATCAAATATTAACCGAGTCAGCACAAGCTATACAATTCATCAAGTCTATAGAAAACACGTGTGAAAGACAATTTTTGTTAGTTAAATTTTTCGAAAATAAGTCTAGTTACCTTGTTCGTAGACGTAAGCAATTGAATGTTTTAAAACTTTAACATTAAAGTTATTTTTGCATATACTCTATGCTGTCCCGATAACGAGTTTTGTGATTGTGGTGATCGCCATTTTTATTACTACCAGCGGCATTTGTTGTAGCCGTACACTAAACACCGAAGAATGGTATACTAAAATGGTAAACTATTGTATCTGAACCTTTTTGTATGTGCTATACACTTGGGAGCTAATGGATCCTGTTGAAGTTAGGCCACTAAAACCAATGTGTGTAGGGTAGGCCAAAGCTAGTTTCCCCTAGGAGTTGATCTTCGGGACGGTTTGCGAACCATGCGGCGTCAGCCAATCGTCTGTGCATTCCGACTGATAGCCAGGGGTTTCTGGAAACGGATTTTTTTCCTATAGAGCGGGGTAGTTGTTAATTTTGCGGCAACTGCTCTTAAAACGACCAATCGGCTACCAGATACCCGATGAAGAGCCGGGCAGAGGATGCCGTGGTCCGCGATAGATCCGGTAGAAAGAGGACCGCGCAAGCGACCTCGAGTCCGTAACCAGTCGGGAGGCCGGAGAAATCTGGCCGACACTGGTAGCTAGGGGGCGAGGTCGCACCACTGTGTTACCTTCCTAGTGCCTCGCCGTAAGGCGTTGGCCTCTGGCGGGTTCGTGGTCTTAGCTGGATGGTAGATTTTTATCGTCCACAAAGTCTTGTACGCTAACCTCACAAGAGACAGTACCATCATTATCGTTAAAACTTTCTGGGGTGACGGATTTGCCCGTTGTAGTCGACAACCGTAAATGTGCTATAAGTTTAGCTATGCGTCTTTTGTTGTGAGGAAAATCAGGCAGCTGACTGACGTGGAAACGTCACGACTGGCCTACTTCAGATATTGCTTTAGCATTATGTCTTATGGGGTTACTGCTATGGGGAAGATGATGTAGACTCTACTTTATGATGCAAAATACGGTTATTCGTCCTATATACGGACATATTTCTAGGAATACACTGCGTGAACTTTTTAAAGAAATTGATATTTCAACACATGCTTCGACACATCAAAACTTTTAAAAACGTTCAGCGAGAAAATCGGCGATCTGCAAGCATATATTGGATAGCGGAATTAACCACTGGCTGCAGTTTCAAAATCCCATTATGCTATCCAAAGAACAATTCTACTTTCCTCGCATGATCCGGAAAGCCATTGAAATAAGAAGAACCCCAAACTTCAATAGAGACCTAGGTTACAAACTCTCCTACGTGGAACATCTTTTAAAAATTTTCCCATCGCCGAACGCCGAACGCAAGGACGTAAGTCAGGATACAGTGGGTGTTGTATGCACGGTGGATTTTCGAAATTCGCGCGCGCTGAGCCCACCACCGTCGTACTGATTGTAACCACCTGTTATCTAACAGTGACGGCAGCGGTATGCGGCCTATCCACGGAACAACGGATTGACAGCTCTTTCAGTCTACCCTAGACAACAGCGGGTGCAACTGTCACCGAAACGACGGGTGCTACACTTCCCGCGGTAAATTCGCTTTTTAGCTTATTTTTGAAACCACAAATATCATAATATTTATTTCCTTAAATGGAGATGGAGCATCATGCTCCATCTCCATTTAAGGAAATACATATTATGATACTGTATTCCGTCGGACCTGGTATGTATTCATATACATTCGAGGTCCCACGAAATACACCTACTAAAATCCACTGACTATCTGATGACGTCATCGTCTCGAATGATCACCACTGCGCCATCCATTGTAGCAGACAGATTAGGGGCCATTCCGAGATTGCGGCGTAGCTCGCGTACCGGCTCCACTGACCATATTTCCGCCAGGTCGCGCCGGGGGGAGGGGGAGGTCGGGGGCGAGGGGTGGGGATGGGAAATGTGGGGTGGGTGGTGCCGGAATGATTTACACATGGCATCGGAAGGTAAATGCTAATAGTTTGGCGGAGGACGGCACTGCTACTGCGACGAACTGAAACGACGCAGGCCAGGCGTGGAAAACCAACGTGCATGCGCTAATTCACAGATCTTTTATGCGGTTGAAAGTCGTCCTTAAGAATCGCCAAATTTCGTGTCTTACACAGACTGCATATTTCTCTCTATATTAGATGGACCACATTAAATTTACAGAGGTAGGGGAGAGCGAGGGAAATGTTTGTTACTTTGTTATTATTTTTGATCAGGAACCTGAACCTCGTTTACTGACTACCATTTTATCACAACTAGAGCTGTCAACTACAACGGGCGAACCTCATGAAGTTTGAACGAAATGCGCGCAGAAGACTTGGTAACAAAAACAATCCACAGTCTAGCTACGCCACCTGCCCGTCAGAGGCCAACGCCTTACGGCGAGGCTCTGGGAAAGGTAACCAGCGGGCAGCCTCGCCCACTGACTACCAGTTTAAAAGGATATCTTTTTATCACAACTAGAGCTGTCAACTACAATGGGCGAACCTGTCGCCTCGGGAAGTTCTAACGAAATTTGATCGTTCTGTCTCCCGGAGGTGAGCGCAGAAGACTTAGGACAAAACAGTTCATCGTCAAGCTTCGCCACATGCCTGTAAGAGGTCAACGCCTTATCCGCGCGATTGACAGGTATGGATACCAGCGGGCCGATACTCGCTTACTTTCAGATGCAACCAGATTACTCCGGTCTCCCGACTGGTTACGAGTTCGAGGTCGCTTGCGCAGTCCTCTCCATTGCGTAGCGGTGAAACGGTGTCAACCGAATCTATCGTGGACCACGGCATCCTTTGCGCGGCTGTTAACCCGGAATCGGGTAGCCGATGGTCGTTTCCAGAGCAGCCGCCGTAAGGTCAATAACTACGCCCCGCTCAATAGGAGATCGTGCTGTTTCCAGACTCACCCGAATGCGCAATCGATTGGCTTATCGCGGCATGGTGCGCAAACCGTCAAGGAGCGCCAAAAGATTGACTCATGGCGGAAACTAGCCCTCAGGCCAGAGTCCTACCCGGGCTCGAACTTCATGCGTGGAGGCCGTCGGATGGGTGTTGACCCGTGAGTGTGACCGACCCCGAACAAATGGGTCTTCGTGGCCAATTCAACAAGGGCAACCTCCAACAACCTCCCGTCTTTTTATCACAGTTAAATCAACTACAGCTAATAATTAAGGTACAATAAAGATTTTACATAAAAATCTATTACCCTATATATGCAGGTAATTAAAGTTCATTTGACGCTCATCTGGGAAATGTGAGCCATAATTTTTACTTCTTCCCAAAACTAAAACTAAACATGTTTAAAAAGCAAACCTTAGTTGTTAATACAAAGAACTATTTGTAGCACGAATAAAAAAATAAACTATTAAAAAAAAAACAAAGATATAAAGATCAAAATATAAAAGGAAAAAAAAACAAGACCCTTTAAGAATCCAAACAAAAAACACAAGTATAAAAAGCTGGACTGTTGCTGCCAGAACATTCATTATGGACCCAGTTTTCGCAACTTCTGCATTGGTACCACAACTTCCGACTCTTTACCGTGTTTAAGCAAATTCCACAGTTTCCTCTTCTGGATGTTCTGAGTCATCATCGCAAATAAAATTTTCGTTTAGTAGGTACTTCAGTATATGAATCATCACCATCACTTTTAAATATATTGTTTTTTGCTCTTTTAACTCTTTGGTTTCTGGTTGTAGTCTCCTTGCTTTTAAGTGTTTTATCATTGATAAGTTTCTATCCGATACATTTTTCTTTGGTACATTTTTATGGTACATTTTCTCTTGGCACAATTTTTTAAATTACATATCCATTTCTATGTCGAGTAGTGAGAGCCATGTAGGCTACCATTACCCGCTGATAACCAATTTGAAAAGTAATAACATCAATCACAATTTAACGATTAGAACTTGAAAGAAGACGAATCCAGATATATATAAGCATAAATATAATACGATAAGAATATATCTTCATGCTTACCTGAAGCTGGCAATCAGCAGTTTTTTATAAGCAGGGAGCGAAAAATACACAATCGTCCTTCGTAGCTCAACGCAGGGCACTAAGAACTTTCTCGATTGTTGACGGAAACGGCTGAGAGCTTAAGGTCACCCTAATGTGCATACATTGGTTCCGTCCAATTTCCATCGCTCCCATTACCCGCCTGCTCTCATTACCCCTTCGCTCCCCTACACTTGAACTGAGTGTAACTGGCTTTGCTTTTATTTTCGAGATGAAATATCGATTCAATAAATTCCAAGAAATAAAGTATCTAATAATGGAAAAAATGTTAATATATTAGTTTATAGTTCGTAGTTTATAGTTTATAATCCGAATATAACGCGATAATCTTTACTCAAAATAGTTTTCTAAAAACAAAAATTGTCACTATATTTGGAGTTTAGGCCATTTTGTTAGGTTTATGGATGGATGACGGAAGAACTGTTATTCGAGTGGTTAAGTGTTGTATGGGGACAGCGTCCTGAGACATTAAAAAATCAATTGTGTCACCCCAAGACTTTCCCGGAAAGCAGACCCCCCGCCCCCCCCCCCTTCTTCCGGTAGTGATTGTGTCAAGAGACTATGATGGAGAGGATCAATTTAAAAAGATAGTTATTAATAATTTGGTAAGAAACCCAATTTATGGTATAAGGGAGTTTGAAAATTCCGAGTTTATTTTCCATGTTGAAAATTAGCAAAATTTGGAAAATTTTAACATAACGGTATTATGATAGCTTACATTCTAATTCTCATATAATTTGTTATACATCTATTTATGTTTAAAAAATACGAAGGCATATTGCTGGATTGACAATATTTTTTTTACGTTGATTATTCTACATAGAATTTGCATTTCTATTCTAATATATTATTCTATCTTATTTTTAATGACATTAGTAATAATAATAATAATAAACTCTTTATTTGCACTTAATAAGTATACAAAAAAGGCGAGCTTATTGCCACATGGCAATGTCTTACAGCTAACCTAAACATAGTGGTACATGCGCGCATTGTGAAAATAAAGATTATTACTTAACAAACAGACAAGTGGAAGAATTAAGGACTAATAATTATTAAGACTAATTAGTATATTTTGATTATTTGTAAGTAGGTAATATTGAATATAATATTACAGCTATGACAACTATCATGATAGTTATGTTTTTAATAATTAAATTTTAAGCATTTAATTTTGTGACGCATCCAAGTGTGGGAATGCTTATCTACTGGAGTAGTTGATTGTATTGTATTTTATTGCATTGTATTGTATAGCAAAAGTAGTATATTATAGTATTTCCGTGATATTAAAATGGCTATTTTCCAATATGACATTTTTTTTTTAAAATATGGCGGTATTTTTTTCGAGTCGCTTGTATGAGAGATATTCTAACCAAAAAGTCACAATGTGGTTTAGGCTATACGACGCATCTGTGTATCGAATTTTCTGTGTACCGAATTTTGAGTTCTTAACTGCAATATTTTGAGATTGAAGTATGACAAGCGCGCCCTTTGGTGGATCGATTTCAACTACAATTTTATCAACTCTTGCCATGACCAATTGCCATTCTGTGTAAAACCTGAATAACAAAACAGTAATGTAATAAAAATTATATTATTTTTCTTAGTGTATATAGGCTTCAATTTATTTTTGCTCATTTCTCTCAATTTTCTCTGTTTGGTCATATAGGTATATACTATAATAGTTATACAATATACACTTGTAGAATTTCCCAAGATTACCGAAATCACCAATACACCCGACAAATGAACGCAATACTAAATATCACCTCAATACAGGCTCTGCCTAGTGAGGTGATAAAATTACGCCGAAAATAAACTTTAGTAAATTTCCAGGGTTCTACATTTTGTATGTACGACTAAATCATGTAAAATTTACTATAGGACATTTAATCATGTAATACTAGGGATAAATAAAATAGATAAATAAAAAAAAATAAATAGGTATCTCGATTTCCTTAATGTTTTCCTAGTTTGATGTCATATATATTGTTTTTCAAATGGGTGTGTAATCCTGGGACTGAAAACTTCTACACAAACTGAAACGTTTATCTATTTTATCATCATACGTCAATATCTATTATTGACTACGAATTCGCCAACGCATACATTATCTTCGCCATTATCAAAATCCCCTAGCATATACGCAATTTAATTCATCATCCTCCCTTCCACCAAACCGAAATTGCTTATTGAAATCGTCTGATTTTCAAACCTGATCAGGCACCGCACGCCCTACATCAATTACGTACCCCACCCCCTCCCTCTATACTATTGATTAGATTTATGTCACATTTCAATGGCGCACTCCTGCCGCAATAATTCACCGGTACATATTGTATTGATAGTGGCTGAAGCAGCGATACGAGTGTCGCGTATGCAAATAGCGTTCTGCGGGCTCCGCGAAGCGAGGGTGGCACTTCGGGGCGGATTGGGGGCGAAGGGGGGTTTGAATTGTATAAGGGGTGAGAGGGGACATGGCGGAAAATCGTTCTCGCCTTGGGGTACCTACTTCTGTAGTGCCTTAAAAATAGCATATTCTGTGTAATAGTCAAAACAAAAACTGTGAGGGAAGATCGATCAAAAAATATTAGGTCACGTGTCCACTCAGCGGAGAAAGGTCTACTGGCTTTGTGTGGAAGACCAGGTAAGACAGATGCCGATCGTTTAATAAATAAACAAGTAAATATATTAAAGAATAAAAAAAACCCGACTGCCATTACAAAAAGTGAAGTGAAAGTGTATTTATAATCATTTTTATTACGTTTTTTAAGCTATTGCATAGCTTTTATCGCGGGCCTAGGCCAGTGCTGCGACCGAATGAAGAAATTTCTTAACGAAAATTAATGATTTTAAACTGATAATTACGTCTAAACGAGTACTGCTTACGATTCGAAAAAAATATATATTAAACAAGAACATTTTCCTAATATTCTTAGCTTTGAATATTTTAGATTTTGTTTATATTACATAGTGTAATTAATTTGTGAAATTAGGTCTAACCGAACACAAAAACGACTGCTACGCAAATACTATCTGGCGTATTATTATGAAACCTGCACTATTTTAAATATAATTTAATTATTTATCTTTTTATCTACGATTTTTTTCAAATAATCCGTTTTTTTTTGCTTTATCGAATAACAAATTCGTGCGCGGCGCTCTATCGGAAGACGTTTAAATTATTACGAATCATTTGCTTCCGCAGCCGCAAATTATTCGGAATAATTTCAACGTTTTCCGATAGAGCGCAGTTATCCGATATCAGAAAAAATAAAATAAATAAAATAAATAAATAATTATAATTGCATAAGTTGTTAAAAATGCTATGCAATAGCTTTACCGCGACAGTCCCCGAGTGCCACACGTATTTTTTTATGAAATATTTGTTGTTTATGTATGTTTATGATTATAAATGCATACATACATGCATAGCAATTAAAAGTAGTGAGAACACATCCACTTTTAAAAAATCACTAACCTATTGGTTGTTGGAGGTGGGTAGGGACGGTTTAGGGAATATGCTGACTGTTGTATTTTGAATGATAGTATTTAATACTTACTATTTAGTTTTTACCATGATAATTTTTAATGACTATTATAGGTATGTAAACGTAATATCAATATGTAATTGATTTATATATGTACATTATTTTAGTTTTATATTTTATCTATTTTGGTTTTATTATTATTATCGTATACATATATGTATGTGTATGTGTGCATATATGGATATATATTTTATCTATAGATGTGTATGAGTAACTAGATTTGTATATGCGTAAATATTTATAGTTTCATATTTGTCGATTTAAAAATAAGTAGGTACTAACTATAGTTTAAGTTAACAGTGCACACTTAAAATCTAGTCATTAAAAGTCTGCCTCAGAACAGGCCTAAGCCTAGTTAGGCGACTGTGTCAAACATTAAAAATAATGTCGCATCAATTTCTTGCTAACATCTTGCTTACAAATATAACATTATTTGTTACTAGATGTGTTACTAAATAAATAATAATAAATAATAATAATACATATTTTCGGTATTTACTTAATCAGACCTTTTATTTAACACTAAACACGATATATTTATGTTGGTTTATTGACATTTGGAGATTTGGATATTTAGACAACTATTTGCTTGCTATTTGGGCAGTTAACCTATAATATTAGGTTAGAATTCGATTCTAAGCAATTCCAAGGATCCGGCAATATCGAAGCACTTAATAAGTGGCTGTAGTGAGTTAAATGATCTACAAGCCCACGTAGACTTCCACGAAAAGTTCCTTGCTGGAATCACCCAGAACGGCAATGGTCTGGGGTATGGCAGTACAACCATGAGCGATGTGGACTTTAAGAAGTCTCTCTTGCGGGGAGATTACGACAGCTATAGTATGGCTCACGCTATTAGCATTCAATGCCAGAATGATTGGGCAATAATTGGAGACTTTTGCATTCCACCTCCAATGCACTGGAAAGTAATGTTGTAGACTGGACGCCAGAGATGCTGAAATTTTATTTAAATTCCTTTCAGCATACACTTCCAGACCCCAGTAACCTCGCTCGTTGAAGCTATGCCGAGGATAGTTCATGTCCCCTTTGTAGCAACACCCCTTGCACAGGTAGACATATTCTAGCTGGCTGCAAGGTGGCCTTGAATCAAGGACGGTACACTTAACGCCACGACAGAGTACTTGCTAAGTCTCGAGTATTAAGGTAACCTATAATACTCGAGATGACATAGCGATTCTAACAATGTAACACACTTCTAAATCGGTTTTAGCGTTTAGAAGTTATCGTGTAATAAAGAAACAGAAAGGTACATAGATGAACAATGAACACATTACACTACTTTTTAGTTGAGCAGCTGTGTAAAAAATACACATATACAAAGGGATATTTAAAATCCGAACTCCGAACTCTATATTGGTTCAATAGCTGGTTACTGACGCATGCGCAGCCCATTGTTTTGATTATCTATATCTGTAGTCATGCTTGAAAGAAGTAATATTATTTAAGTCATAAAGGTATATTTTTCCTAAAAATTACCCTTTAACAACCACATTGATGCGACAACTAATCGTCCAAAAATGCTTGATTTTGTGTGAAGACACTGCATATATCTGAAATTACCAACCATTTGGCCTGCAGTTTCTCGTTGACTAGTTGTAAGTAAGCTGGAAAGGCAAATAGTAAATGTAAATAATCATCATAGCAATATTCAATAACATTTGACAAAGGAATACTGGTCAAACCGAGTCATTCCATGAATAATTTGATGTTTTTAACTCGAAGACTAATCATGGCATCTCATCTCAGTATATAATAATAGTATGTATGTATATTTGACATTATTACATATTAATAGTATGTATATTGGCCATTATTATATAATATCCTTATGTATTATTTAATCAATCATAAATATTACATAATATCCCTTGGTGGTGAACGGTTTCGTGCAGCTTGGGCCACAAGATCCATTTTGTTGTCGGATCGGCTCAACTCACGATTCAGCTCCTATTCAGAAGTCTCCTCGAGTGGAAGGCTACCCCGGGCAAGACTCCCGTGTCATTCTGACTAATTGCTGACGATTCATTCTGACTAATTGCTGACGGGAGTCTGGTGACTATGGAAATATACTGTTTCCTAAGCAGCGGGGGTGGATATTGACCTATTGTCATGCCACTCTTGAAATGACCTTGGACCACTCGACCCCGTGTGGCACTACGGGCAAAGAACGCGCAGGTACGCGATAAATTAAACTGAATTACCGCTGTAATACAACAGGTAGAGGTTGCGTAAGCGACGTCGGACCCGTAACCAGCCGGGAGGACGGAGGTATCCTGGAAGTTAATTCCTAATGGGCCCTTGCTGAGTTGACCAAGAAGACCTATCCTGTTCAGGGTTTCTCACACTCACCGGTCAACATCCATCCGGCCGCCTCCGCATGAAGTGCGAGCCCGGGTAGGACTCTGGCCCTAGGGATAGTTTCCCCTAGGAATCAACCTTCTGGCGCTCCTGGACGGTCTGCGCACCGTGCGGCGTAAGCCAATCGACTGTACGCTCTGACTAATAGTCTGGGGAGTCTGGTAGCAGAACTGTTTCCTATAGAGCTGTTGTGGTTGCGGACCTTACGGCGACTACTCTTGAAACGACCATCGCCTACCCGATCCTGGGTGATCAGCCGGGAAAAGGATGCCGTGGTCCGCGATGGATTCGGTATACACCGTTTTACCGCTTCGTAGAGGAGGTGACCGCGCAAGCGACCTCGAACTCGTAACCAATCGAGAGACCGGAGTAATCTGGTCGCAATTGGAAGTAAGGGCGTGAGTGTAAGCCCGCTGGGTAACACACCTAGTTATCTCGCGGTCAAGGCGTTGGCCTTTTACGGGAATGTTGGCCGAACTTGACGGTGGATTGTTTTGTCCAAGTCTTCTGCGTTCACTTCACGGGAGAGAGAACGACTAATCGTTAAAACTTCATGAGGTGACTGGTTCGCCCGTTGTAGTTGACAACTCTATATGTACCTTTCCCGGTGTCTCTCCGTAAGGCATCGGTCTCTAACGGGTTGCTTGTGAACTTAACAGTAGATTGCCTTGTCCCCAAGTTTTCTTCGCTCATCCCACGGCTGAAAGAACGATCTATATCGTTATAGCAGCCTGGGGTGACGGGTTCGCCCGTATACTTTATACTTAAACTACTGTATATTTAAACCGGTCAATAGTGCACCCATTGAAATTCCGGTTGTGTATTTGTATTGGGGAGGGGGCTTACGTATGGTGGAGTGGGTATGGGGGGTGAGGGGGTGCCCGTTACAAACTGGTTGAATTATTAGGCATGATTTGTGAACATCTGTGACAATGCCAAGATTTCAATTAATACCGACCTGACAGCCACGACCATATCAATATTGAAATTTATTGGCAAGCCGAATTGTAGCCATTTCATTATAACTAGGGCTGCCACAGCGAATTTTACCACAATAATAAAAGTAACATTCAGCGGTTGTAGGGTGGTCTCTTAGAGCGCAGGTAAAGGTGTGACTACGTAACATCGCCCTCTCGTTTATAAAGAGTTGTAATCATAACTGATTTGAAAGGTTGAAAGGTTGCTAAACCGCGAGGCTGGTTTACTTCAGCAATTTTCATAGCTTGATGTCGTATGGCATCTTGCTGTGGGGTCATGCTGCTAACGCTGATAAAATATTTATACTACAGAAACGAGCCATCCGCACTATTTATAAATTAGGTGCTAGACAGTCGTTACGCGGAAAATTTAAAGAAATCAATATTTTGACACTTGCATCTCATTACATCTATGAAAACTTAATGTATGTGCATAAAAATAAAGAACTGTTTTTAAAAGACTCTGATAGGCATGGTGTCAATGCTAGAAATAAAAATAAACTTGCTGACCATAAAAGTCGACTCTCCAAAATCACAAAATCATTCAAAGGGCAATGTATAAGCTTCTACAATGAAGTCCCAGAAAACATGCAAAATTTATCTGTGATACAATTTAAGTCATTTATTAAGAAGAATCTGTACTCAAAGGGCTACTATAAAATAAATGATTATCTAGACGACATAGACCCTTGGAAATAAAATGGTTTCCTCGATGATTTATATCACGTTATATGTCACAATAATTTGTTATAATGTCACAATAATTCAATTTTTATATCATTTATGTATGTTTGTATGAATTATTGACGTCAAAAAGTTACGATTTTGTACTATTTTGAAAAAAAAAAACTTATGATTATGATTATGATTACTATGAAGTGGTAATATGAAGTATTCATCTGTCATGTAGCACGTGTGTGTGTATCTTGTTATTGCATTCGATCGACAAAATTGGAAAGCAATTCCGTTAATTTTATCCAAACGGAAAAAAGTAACCCAGCCGGCAATAATCAAATCTATGACGTCGCATAATCAAAATAATAGGACTAAATAAAAAATCAAATATTATTAGTAGTTACAAAAGTTTTATAATAATAGTTATATAACCATTCCAATCGCGAAGTAAAAATTCAGCTGTCACTTACGCCGGCGACATTTTCGATTGTAAATTCGGCGCAAGTAAATGAACTTGAGTAAAACGACTATAACTTGTAAACCACTATACCGACCATAAAAAGAATAACTGTAAAATGATCGCATTGAAATTTGAAATATAAAACATTGTAAGATTATCTCGTAAAACAATTAAGATAATAATGAATAAATATTAGAAAGTTGGCGAACTGATAAAAAGTCGCCGCTTCAAATAATTTCGATGTTTTTATCACAAAATACGTAAAATATGCAAAAATTGTAAATACAGTTATGTTCTTTATTAAATACTTTACCAAAACTTATATTTTGTTTTACTTATTTGCATACAAAAACATTTAGTTACTCAGCCAAGAAAAAATCGATGTATTCTCCGAATGTCCGATGTCTGATGTCAAATTAGAAATCAAGTTGAATTGAGCAAAATATAGCCAATTTTGTGATTATATACGATGTAAATCAAATAATAGCTGTTTCATAAGCGAATTAAATGAATATTACGTCATAATTCGCGATTTTTCGTCATAATTCGGGAAAAGAAACAAACATTTTTTGCAAAGCTAACGTCAAACTATTTAACGCGATAAATCGTGAAAAAAACCAGATGAGCTGTCCCAAATTAGAAATTCTCTTTCGGAAATCTTCCTAGAATGCAAATCACTTACGGTTTTGCAGGAAATAGCACAAAAATAACACGAAAATCACAAAATCACAGAGTTGCACAACGGCCGCACGGCGGCTCGAAGAGTCGCGGCGGGCGCGCGGCGGGAGACTAGCAAAAACTGATTATTGCAAGTAATTATTGGCTAACAGTCGTCGACTAGAGTTCGACCGTTCGACTTTTTCGATATCGCATACTTTATACGCGGATAGGATCGCAATTCGAGTAATAAATCGCATTTTACGCAGCGCGGAGCGCCCAAACCAAAATTGATTAGCTCAAATCTTAGCGTTTGTAAGCGTCTAACCAAAAATGGTTAACTCGTATAGGAAGGGATAAGGATTAAACGTTTTATTTAATCATCTTATATCTTCTGAGAAATACGCAGATAAATATCTGTTAAAAGTAAAGTAAAGTAAAAAGTAAAGTAAAAGGTATTTATTTCCAATACAACCATACAAATGTGTAGGAATGACAGTAATTAATCTTAAACTAGTTACTCAATTTAGACAAGAGATGATATACAATATATAGTTTTAAACTTACCAATTTACAAAAACATAGACTATATGATAACAGTTTACAACAAAACAATTTACGGTAAATAATATGTATTAGATTCAATGGGTAGATACGATGCTATGTATTTTCAAAATATTTTAAGAAGTCGTTATGGGCATACATGTTGTTTTTAAGTAGATAGACTCGGATGGATCTCTTGAAAATATCGATGTTTTTAATTGCTTTTAATCTTTTGGGCAATTTATTGAAAAGTTTGAGGCCTAAGTATCGACTAGTCGCCTGGAACTTGGCAGTACGTGCTACGAACGTGCTAAAACGGGTCAATATGACTATAATGATTTTCATAGTCCGATTTTTAAATAACAAATTCTTAAAGTAACAAAGTCAGTAAGTTTTGAACCCTCTGAACGGATTTCAAATCTTTAGAATTCATTAGTTTTTCATTGATATATAAAAAACAACCGATATAATTTTTGCAAAATTGTCGTAAAAAATAGAAAAACTTGAAAGGTTTCCTATTTATCAATTGTGTTGTTCAACCCTTTGATTGAGATTAACGATTTAAAAAAGATATTATATTAAAGATTAAAATGTTCCTCACAGGAGAAGCCTCTGAGAAATTCTGCCGATTTTCTCGCCGTATACAACATGTAAAGTCCATACGTGTTTATTTACATCGTGCCTTTTACCTTTGGCTTCTTATCAACGTATTATATAATTTACAGAAAATTGTTTGTTAGATTATTTTTTCACATCTACGGGAACTGCCTATTCCACTGACAATATCCAGTCCTTGCGCACTGGATCTCTCTATCTCTATCCGCCACCCGAGCCTTGTATTGTATCAGGAGTAAATATGACGATAAGAGGTCAGAGCGCAAAACAGCGAAAATAAAAGACTGTCTTAGGTCGGATCGACCGGCCAATCAAAGTGCGAAAAAAGTTCGAAGTTTAAATTTGAATGAAACGAAAACAGCACTTTCATGTAAAAATCGAACTTCCCGCCTTCAGAATCTCTTGTATCGTATGCGTTTCTGATACTTACATATTATATTCTTTCCGCGTCGATCTATATTGTATTTTTTAATTCTGTATTATATACAATTACTGTGCCTTATCCCTTAAGCACTGGCATGTGTTTTTTTAAACATTCCCACTGATATAGGTCTCATCGACTAGCAAAGATAAAACTGGGTAAAAATATACTTAGGTACCTACATAGTATTTTTTTTCTTCATACAATACACGGCTCGCGGAGCGCTAACCAACTCGAAGCTGCCTAAGCGTACAACAGCCTCACGCGCAGCAGAGCGAAACAAAAATTGTTTCTTTTTCGATGTGAGTGTCAGAGTTATATCAGTGCTTAAGGTTTATTAATAAAAAAGTGTTATTTAGCTTAATATATTTTTGCAATACTTTAGAGAAACGTTCCCGAAGCTAGCAGCAAAGACCAACTAGAATGGCTGAAGGGATGAACTATGTAATTCCTCACGTATATACAACCTTTGCCCAAAGATAGTTCTATTTCATCGCCCCAAAAAAAAATAATACTTTAGAAGAGTCGGCAAAAAATATTCAAAATGTACACCTATTTAAGATAAAAATAAAAAAAAATGGCTCCTTTAGGAAGTAGGTCGTACAAAGACTGAAATGGAATTGCTTCATCCAATAATTTAAAATATGTGTGTATGTAGTGTATGTGTATGTGAGTATATTGTATATGTATGTATGTATGTTTGAATGTGTATGTAGCTAACCCTTTATCATATATATTTGTTTTAATATGTTTACTATTTTATTCATCTTAGTGTTAGTATTGAAAGTAGTCTATTAGTCAAATAATGACAGTAGGTACTACTCAAAAATATATTTCGTATGCCCAGATACAGGCTGTTCGGTCTAGTTGGGCATTCGTCTAGAATGATCGTATGGGTTGTGTTCATTTCCTATTGCTTATATAAATAGTTACAAATTATATATGTAAGATTAACACTATTAACTCTATACCAGTAATAATAATAATAAATAAAAATAAATAATAATAAAATTGTAATTTCCGATTGGATAGTAATTTCTAGTCGACAACCCTGTCACCCCAAAGCCATTCGCAAGCACAATTGGTAATCAATGTTCATATGTTATGAATCGCATTATGATAGGTATGTAGGTAGGTATACACGATTTGATGTTTGCCCCGTGTTTATGATGGAATAGATTAAATTTACATCAGAGGTTTACGTAAGGAACATAGTATAATATTAGCTATATGTAAGGAACATAATATTACATATATTATAACGAGTATTCGAGGTTGCGTTTTTTTTTAATCTGCTTTAGATTTTGAACATTGTTGATGTTGTAATCGTATTTAACAAAGTTTAAATTAAGAATGTCTAAGATGATGACAGACGCTGACGATAGTTTAAGATGATTACTGTGCTCTGGGCTTCTAAGACTGGTAATTTATGTATGATATAAGACTGGTATATAATCTGGTGAATATTTCAGGTAAATGATGTCTAGATAAATAACCTGTGTTTTTGGTATATATTTTTCTGATAATCTTCCTTTATAAATGAACACCTTTGGAGTAAATATAATATATTGATTTTGTATCATATTAAAAAATTAAGCATTTTTTACATTTAAAAAGAGTAATAATTATGAATTATTATTAATAATCTAGGAAGGGTTATAACAAAAAATATAAAAATTATAGTATTTCAAGTAGATACCGGATGTAATGGAACATTATTTTATTTTATTAAACGAATATTTTAGTCTTATAATTTATCATCTAGATTTGTGTAATCGGATATAATTTGTTTTGTGCTTTTCAGACATTTAATAACTTCTAATTTAAAGTTTGCGCGCTTTATAAAGTTTTTTTGTGTTAAATGTTTCTGATGATAGAAATTTGTATTGTTTCTGAGTAAAAGTAGCATTGAATTTCAGTACGACATAATTAATGGCTCTTCTTGTATTTATTAAATCATGGGGTTGTAACGGACGTTAAGTCGATTACATGCGATCAACAAATGCATCGATTTCCAGTGAAATCCACTGACACAATTCAGCTATTATTTTTACTCGTACAGCTATGAATCAGCACGATGGAACAATACTTTTACTCGGAATATTTTGGATTGCATCACTTCACGGCCTATATAAACTGGCGAAAAAGCAACCAAATTATCAGTCCCCGAGTGATCACCTTCCCCCAAGGTTGCGACGGCATATTCGGCACTCTCTCTCACGAGTCATGTCAACGAATCCGGCTCCTTGGTTTCCTTTCCTCATTCTCCCCGAGTGTCGAAGCATCAGTCTGTAATCCCACAGACTCGAGCCGTGCCCAGTACAAGATACTAGGAGCACACGCACTATCCTCATCCGTATATCCTCGTAACCGCAGTCGCGCATCAATATACTCGCGACAACGTAAACTGTTCGGCAAGCGTTATAACTGGCAATATTCAAACCTTCGATCAATAAATTCCTTCTATTTCATTCAAAATCGCCTTTCAATACGGAGATAACTCGTAAGTTGATACCACCACCTCACATCAAACAATTTGGAGTCTTGTGAGGGGTGGTCCCTCACAGGTTAATGCGCATGCAATATTTTTGATAACAATATTGTATAAGTATATTTAACGTAAAATATTTTGATATAAAAATGTTAAATGCACTATAGACATGTGTGAAAAAATATCTCACGATTGCGTTTTGATTATTTTAAAGTAATTTCTGTATTTTATTATTTTTCTCCAGGTGAGTAACTATATGGTCCCCATGCTACTATACCGTAAGTCGTAAGCGAGTGTGCTATGGTAAAGTATACTTGTTTTATTACACGACTGCCCAAAAAAAAGGAGTGTAATATGTTAAGGGTTCGTCTAATGTATGTTTTCTGTTATTTTAGTCCTCTATAACTTCTAAAACTTAAACCAATTTAGAAATATGCGGAATTGCTAGAATAGCTACATATATCCTCCCAGGTGTCATAGGGTACCTCAACTGTCCAAATATTAAGTAAATAATTGTCTAAATATTCAAATAAGCAAATGTCAATAAATAAACATTAATATATCGTGCTTAGTGTTCAATGATATGTATGATTCAGTACATTCCTGTAATCTAGATGGATAAATATATAAACAACACATATTTATATAAAGAAGAAAGCCTATAAAAATAATTATAAATACAGTAGTTTACTTTTTGTAATGATCTTTTTGTTATTTATTCCTTTAATATATTTACTTGTCGTTGTATGTTTTTTGTTAATTTTATATTTGTGACTACTTAGGGTCTTTATTTATATGAAATTCTTTATTACATCACACTTCTTAGAAAATCACACCAGAAGTTTCAGATTTGTCTGATATTACAGGAAAATCTAAACTTTGGAGAGTTAGCGACGGAAACTTTGTAACTTTGACGGAAACTTTGACGGCTTATAATACAAAAGTGGTTAAAGTTTTTTAAATATATTGTCTCATTATATGCTTATTATGTATCCAATAACTAATTATTATACGCCAAAGAGTCACATTTCATAGAAAAACTATAGAAAATCACACTCAAAATATGGTAATTCTCCCATACTAATTACCAAAACAAATTTCAATGCGATGGATTTCAAAATTTTAAGGCATTATACGTTTTATTAGTTGTGGTATCATTTTGTTAATATAATATTTGTGACATCGTAGATGAGAGTCTAGTGATACTTTTAGGTTGTGCGTCAAATAATGGAGGGAGGGGTTACATACTATACTATTAAGACACGTATGCAGTTTTATTTTTTGATATTCTGCTGGTCATTTTATGCTGAATGGCACATTTATAGTATTGTTTAAAATATAACTTTTGGTTTATTTTCTAGTTTTGTATTTTTAATACAGTGGTTTCTCGGTAATCCGGCAGATATTGGACCAGAGCACTGCCGGATTACTGGAAATCACTAATAATGAGACTTTTAAAAGGCTGAAGCTATATCTTATTGTAATCATATATGTATAGAAAACTTTACTTTACTATACATTAGTACATAGGTACACGCAATTGAACAACAACAATAATTTAAAAAGACTTACAAAAATATTCGTATGCCTGAAATATGTCTATTGCGTTGTTGCAAAAATCTAAACTAAAAGCTATTTTCAAATTGTGGAACGCCAGTCATCGGTGTTTTCCGAAAACTGTTCCCATTTGAATTTTTCAAAAAAACTTTTTATCTTGTCACTGTTTCTATCTCTGTCGTGAATTGATGCACTGCTAACTCCAAATTCTTTAGCGAGACAATCTGACGATTCACCTTTTCCAAGTTGTTTCAAAATTAAAGCGGCTATTGTCACTGCCACAAGCAGTCAATTTTCTCCAATTCACGCTCGAAATTAACAATCTTCGTTGCTGCAATAAAACGCCGGATTACTGGCAGGGCTGTAGAAGTTAAAAGCCTGGATTATAGAGGGAGCCCTGTAATATTGTTTTTTACCCTTTTTTATGAATACTTTATAAAATCTGTCTTAGGACAGGTGTAAAACTAGTGAGGTTGGGTTTAAAATCTCTTCGTAAAGTATTAATAAAATAGAAATATTTTTTTTAATGTTAAGTTGCTGTTTGCGAATGAATTTGGTCACAGAGTAATAGAGAATTTGTCTAATTTTACTTTCTCTGCCCACAAACCAACAAGAAGGGAAAGTATTATGAACGCGCGAAAAAAATTGAGATGAAGACGGACATATCCTGTTTGAGCCCCCCTGAGACGGTTAAGACTAATTACAGACTCTGTCTCTATTTGTATGTATGTCTATGTAAATTCCTCCACGAATGCGTCTATATGCTTCATTCGATTGAGCTGAAATTTGACATGCAGGCATCATTTGGTGATGGCAAGTATTGAAAATATTGTGGTTGAAATCGATCCACTGGGGGGCGAGCTTGTCATATATCATCTTCGAAATATTGGACTTAGAGACCTGAAATTTGGTACACGTATGCCTCTTTGGGCCAGATATCTCACATACAAGCTACACAAATAATATATTCTTTAATTATTTATTCTACAAAATATGGTTACTGCAGAAGAGCTATGTGATATGCTGTATACACTGTTTCGAATCGTGCAGGAAAAACTAATTAAACTCATAGTCATTGGCTTATCGCATACCTAACTGAGCGAAAATCGCCAGTATCTAGGGATGCTGCTAATTTTCTTAGGACGTTCGGTTATGTAAAAAAGGGAAAAATAAACTCTCAAAGTCCGCCTTATATTAATTAAATAGTAAGTTCGATTTCAAAGGCCCACGGCGACCCGCGTTTGCAATTTGATTTATTAATGATTTCTTTTAGGAATTTCTCGATCACGCTATCTAAATTTAAATTTTTATTGCGTTGCGACGCATATTAACAGGAATATTCGCCAACATCCTTTTTCATTTATTAAATTAATATTCAGATGAAATAAGTCCGTGGATACTTGACAGGAAAGTCTTGGGTTGACACTATAGATTTTTAAAAATGCGTTTCGAGCTTGTTTAATGCATATTCCACAATCGAATTATATTCACCTTTCCTCCTGCAAGCCAATTCAGATAACTGGCTACGGTCCATGTCCTCGCCCGACCGAACTTATGACCAATTTCAATGCCTAATGACGCCTGCTAATTGCATACGTCCAACGGCATGACGTTATTAGGGTCATTTCACGTGTCGCTCCATCGAATGCCACTGCATTGATTCATGAATCAATAACCGCAGTACGACGGCCGGTAACCAGTCGTGGTGGAGGACTAACTTCCGGCTTGATGGTACAGTCGTAATCGTTTTAAATAATCTGCAAGCACCTAATGTATGCGATATAAATAGTTTTTGATGGGTTGAGTCACGTTATTGGTATCATCCTCCTCAAGGATCTCCGCCGTTGTATTTTGTAAAACCTTGTAGAAATATATATATATATATATATATATATATATATATATATATATATATATATATATATATATATATATATATATATATATATATATATATATATATATATATATATATATATATATATATATATATATATATATATATATATATATATATATATATATATATATATATATATATTATTTATTCATCCCTTTTTGTATAATTAATCGACCTAACTAGAGTTGTCAACTACAACGGGCGAACCCGTCACCTCAGAAGTTTTAACTATTAGTCGTTCTATCTCCCTGGAGTGAGCGCAGCAGACTTGGACAAAACAGTCCACCGCCAAACTCCGCCACATGCCCGTAAGAGGCCAACTATTAGTCGTTCTATCTCCCCACAAGTGAGCGCAGAAGACTTGGACAAAACGGTCCACCGTCAAGATCCGCCACATGCTCGTAGGAGGCCAACGCCTTAATTAACCGCGAGATAGCCAGGAGTGTTACCCACCGGGCTTGCACTCACGCCCTACTTTCAATTGCGACCAGATTACTCCTGTCTCTCGATTGGTTACGAGTTCGAGGTCGGTTGCTCGGTCGTCTCCCTTAAGAAGCGGTGAAACGGTGTTTAACGAATCTATCGCGGACCACGGCATCCTTTGCCCGGCTGTTCACCCAGGATCGGGTAGCCAATGGTCGTTTCAAGAGCAGTCGCGGTAAGGTCCAGGAGCGCCAGAAGGTTGATTCCTAGGGGAAACTAACCATAACCAGGGTGACCAACCCTGAACAGAATGGGTCTTCGTGGCCAACTCAGCAAGGGCCCATTAACTCCCCAAATATAAAATAACGAAACGGAAGGAGAAAGCAGATAATCCCATATGTTTCTTATTTTGACAGCTGACCATTTCGACAACAGACTATTTTGACAGCTGAATTTGCGTATATAATTTATACAATAAAATCAAATAATTTTTTTCAAAAAATACATTGTTTCAATGATTAATTAAATTTAACAAATTATTTCAGTCAGATGTTTAACCCTATAACGACCATGGGACATAAGTGTCCCATAGTTTGAAAAATCATTTTATAAATTATCGAATACGAACGATTTATATATTATATTTCTTCCATGATATTGAGACAACAGAATTTTAATATTGGCAATTTTTTTTTATAAAAAATACATATTTTTTCATAAACATCCAACGACCAACGAACTCTGATGATAAATAATGAAATATTTTTAAACAAATAAAATATTGATCAACTTTTTCAATTTGGAAATTATATTTATAGTAGTACCTACCTACGATTAACGAGTTAAAAAATATAAAATTACAAATTTTGGAAAAAGTTCTTATTGGCATCTCTTATAGATCAGACCACATGGACACTTATGTACCTAAAAAACTATTGAATGAATTTTCACGAAACATGACATACATGTTATGTACATCGACCTTTAACAGTTTTATATATTTAAAATATTCATACTCTACCGCAAGCCTTATGAATCTCAAAAGGTTAATCTACAAATGACAATGAACTGTCAAATGATTTATAGGATATTTTTGGAAGACAAATATGATCATTAGGTCAGAATAAAACTAAAAGATAACCAAGGAAACCTCGACACAGACACACCTAATTTTACTGTACGTTTCGATGATGACATGGAAACGCTATTTTCCCACTACTGAATCTTCTCCTGAAGCCCTCTCCCTCCCTCCCTCCTCGTCCTCTCTTTCGCCCTGAAAAACCTTTCAATCCGATGCTGAGTGAAATTTCACCTGGGAGGGAATTAGCGCTCGTGTCTCGCAATTATACGCCATTGTCTGGGGGATGCAGCGATATTAAGGAATGCATTTCCTGCAATGCTCTCGAGTGCAATCTAAAAGCTGTATCATGTGCGTCGCCAGGGCTTATTGAATGCTGAAAGCGCCGAAATGGGTAAATGTTGCGCTGTAGTTTCAGAATCGAAATAACGAAAATAAACTAAACATAGGTACCTAGGTACTATATGATCCCCGAAGGTATGAAACAATGAATAAATAAATCAATGAATTAACATTTTATTTTCGGTAGATACATGGTAGAATATTATGTTTTTAGTGAGATAGCACATTCTACCAATTTCCATTATGTACAATATTTCCATTATAAGATTGTAATTAAAAGACAAAAATATATATAAAGTCTAATATTAACCTATATTTCCTAAAGTTAAAGTAACATATAATTGGATAAACTAATAATACTAAATAGGATAGAAAACGAATTTACCGCGTGAAATTTGTAGGACCCGACGTTTCGGTGACGTTGCAGCCGCCGTTGTCTAGGGTAAACATTTTACCCTAGACAACGGCGGCTGCAACGTCACCGAAACGTCGGGTCCTACAAATTTCACGCGGTAAATTCGTTTTCTATCCTATTTATAATGTCAAACAACCGCGATAGTCTTCGATTTCATAATAATACTAAATTTCCATTTGCAATAATATTGCAAAGGTCACATTAATGTCATAATTTATTTAATAAAATTTACCATCGATAGAATCTTAAATAGTCTTTTGAATATAATTAATCAATAAAATATTTAACATTTTTTTCCTAATAAAATATTAAGAAAATTGTATTATTTAAATATAAAGAAAGAGTATTATTAAATTCTTAATCATAATTAAGATAACATCGGCCATAGTTCCTTGAATTCAACATATCCATTTATTGCATAAAATGTATTTAAATTAAAGTATGTTTGAAAAGTCTCCATTAACAAGTTCTTGAATTCTGTTTGATAATATCGCCAGTGGTAAATCGTATGAAGATTTCAGAAGTATAAAATGTGTTTTCTATATGGATTTTTTTTGACAGTTTACGACTTTTTAAACAGGGGTTGCACCGTGTCGAACCATCAAACACCTAAATATTTAAGAGTTGTTCAATATATTACTAAATGTTTAAACACTTTACACAAATTATTTTTTTCTGAGGCTTCACCCTACTGTTTTAACTAGGGATGCAACGATTATTGATTTAACTATTACGATTCCGATTTCGATTAATTGATAGTAGTAGTCTTTATTCATAAAAAAGATACAAATTACATGTCACAGTTCCCCACTGCCTAAGGCTAGTGCCTTTTCAGTGGGTAACTAACAATAATGTGTTTATATTTGACTTATATTATCTATTACCTATTACACTTTTATTAACTATTATAACTTTCTACGTTAAGTAGATGCATTGACTTCCTAACCTAACCTAATCTAACCTATATCTCCTATCATAACTAGCTGAATATACACTTATAAATATGCTTTTCCACTAAATTAATATGCCTACTTACTAATCTAACCTAACCTACACTCAGAAAAAAACATGGTGAATTTGACAACAAAAAGTTGTTAAATATGAGCCATCAAGGTAAAATAGTGGGAGCCACAACGCCAAAATTGTCGAAAAACATTGCTTATATGACAGAGCATAGCATTGTTAATTTCACAAAGGCGTGCTTTCACAACTTTACTTTGATGGCTCATATTTCACAATTTTACTTTGTGAAATTCGCAATGTTAACACATTGCGAATTTCACAACTTTACTCTGTTGATTCGCAATCAATTCCGCCTTTCAACCTTGTGGGTTTAGCAATGCGCACTTTGCTTCATTAGCAACTTTCAAGTTGTGTTTCTAACAGAGTTGTGGTTCGACCTTGTGGGTTTAGCAATGCGCACTTTGCTTTATTAGCAACTTTCAAGTTGTGTTTCTAACAGAGTTGTGGTTCAACCTTGTGGGTTTAGCAATGCGCACTTTGCTTTATTAGCAACTTTCAAGTTGTGTTTCTAACAGAGTTGTGGTTCAACCTTGTGGGTTTAGCAATGCGCACTTTGCTTTATTAGCAACTTTCAAGTTGTGTTTCTAACAACTTGAAAGTTGCTAATAAAGCAACGTACGCATTGCTTCAGATCTTCAGCATATTTTATTTGTACTGCTGTATACTGTACAACCGCTGTGTAAATATTAATTGCAGGGAAAAAGAAATCCATTATTGCTATTCCTGCAATATTTACACTGCGGTTGACCAGGAACAGCATTGCAAATAAAACCTGAAGAAGATCTGAAGCCTATGTTGCATTACTTGTGCGTGTTTGTGTATCCAATAACCTAAAACATAAACAACAGTTACACAAAATAAAACATTTATTTATTTACAACTGACATACATGTTATAACAAAAGGAGTGTTTAATTTTAATTTTACTCGAATAATTTTATGTGGAGACAGAGTTTAGGTCGGAAATAGAAAATTTCCATACAAAATAGTCATTAAGAACTTGAAAGACGTTTCTGTAATATTTTGTATAGAAACGTATGCTCTAGAAACTCTGTCTCCTCTTAACTAAGATTAACAAACATAAGAAGCCATAAATTTACAGATTACAGTTTTATTCATACATGTATAAACTATTTTGATCATTATAATATTTAACTTTTCAACTTTTAAGATTTTCATTCATTTCAATTAAATAGGCTTGCTAAGTACAACATGGAGCTCAGGTAGATTGATGTCACATCCGATAACTACACCATTGCATATGAACGGATGTTGCATCAATTCCTGATCAATGAATACTGATGTCTGACACGAGTTTCGTAGATAATAAGCATGATAATGATCATCTAAACCTATTGTTTCAAAAAGCTTTGCCTTAATTATTATTTTACATACACCATCAACATATACATCTTTTATTTTAGCAAAGGTAACATTTTCCTCCTCAATTGCAGAAATAATTATGTCATTTGCTTTATACCGCTCAGAACACTTTTCTGCCCATTTGACTTTATACAATTTGCTTATATTAGACAGCTTAATTTTATTTAGAATTTTTTTAACTTTACTATCGGCAATTTCTTTTTGGCCTCCGAATGAAAAAGACGAACCTATACTTCCCTTTAGAAAAATATCATTTAAGATCAACTGATGTCTTCGAGCTATTGTGAATGTCATGTTCATTCGATTATTTGAGGTTTTTGCGGCTAACTTGTTCGGTCGATGTTTAGCTTCAAAGCGCATAGAAGACAGATGCCGTAAGGGACCAAATCGTAACATTGCGGAGTGGTAATGCAATAAATTGTGAAACTTGGGTTTAAGAGATTGTTCGAACAATGTGGTAAACATTTCGCAAAGGTCAGCTACTAAAAACTTAAAAAAGTCAATTTGATCAGGTGCAAACGCGGGAGATAAGACAAAATCTATAACTTTCATCAATTGAATATATAGTTCCCAATACTTATCGTACCTCGGAACGAAATTGCCGAACATCACCCCAAAATACTTGCAAAATGTGTACATTTCGGCAGCGTTTAAACGTATATTGCCCTTTCGTATATTAGGCATTGCTAGCGTGACCGGTTTATCTTTTTTATCAGGGCCATAGGAAAATGAAGAAATTTTGCTATTAACAATATCGATTGAAAAATATTTCAGTTTATCTACAAAAACTACAAGCAGTGAACACATGATATACTTTGAACAACCTTCGTGTAAGTCGTGCATTACATCAAAACCCATTTGTGAAAATAAACTAAAATTTTCTATCTGAAGCCATGTACAATTCTCTTTCACGCCTGTCAGAGATGGATTGTTCGTATTTAAATCTTCCTGATAGTTAGAGTCCGTTCTTAGAAGAGATGTATTTTCATAGAATTGCTTTTGCATTAGTTTCTTTTCTACTTTACAAGTACGACAAGGGAAGTTGCCCGAGAAGCTTTCAACAAAGCCTAAAACACTGTGCAAACCTAAATTATCTCCCAAAATGAGTGCCAATTCAAAGTAAACGGTTCCTTTAAAATTTGGTAGATCGAATGATATTCCGTTTCGAATTAAGTCATTGAACTGATCAATTAGAGGCTGGAATATTATTTTATTTCCAAATTCGACTCTGTCATTAGAATGATATAATAAAGTCAAAAAAATGTTAGACAATTGGGAGGCATAATAGTAAGGCAGACAAGGAAGAGAAATGTAGGCTGCCCCCAATTTATGTATGCCACTATGACTCCCCAAAGGGTTCAAAGTCTCAAAATCATCTATTTGCAAAAATACTGGCATGACTAATTTTTCTCCATGAAATCTCTGTCTCCAAAATGAACCATGCATAAAATGTTCCACACTGACTGATGCGTCATGGTTCATTAGTTTTTTCATATTATCTATCGTCTGACATAGCAACCGAGGCAAAGAAAAAAATTTGTGCAAAACCGCTTTCATTTGTATTTTATGCGCCACGCAATCTACTGCTTGATAAAAACTGCTTCCATTTTTTTTTACAAAATCAAATCTGCGACCCACCACATAAGGCTCAGGATTAATTAAGGACCCTTTTCCTTCAAAGTACTTCAATCTATGGTGCATTGAATTAAACATTTTTAAATCACTTATAATGTTTTCCGTAGCAGAGCCGGGCGTCATCGGTAATAAAGGCTTGATAGATAAGTTGAAAATGTTTTCAATACCGTTATAAACTGTATCTGACACATTTATCGGCAATTGAGGATTACTATAAAGGGATGAAAACAGTTGAGCCATGGTTTTGCTCAGTGAAACAGTATTCAAATTAATGTTTACATATTTTGCTTTGATAGCTTCATTTTCTAGTTTAGAAACTATTTTATCATCATTTTGTAACCCAGCTGGTGTAGTGCGCATATGTGAAGTGTCCATATTGGATGAAATTGCTTCAGGGGCTTGGGCCTCTGAATGGTCTTTCAAATAATGACGTCTAAACGAGTTGTAAAGTTGATACCTTCTTCCGCAACCAATAGTTGGACAGAAATAGACCTGGCCAGGATGATAAATAGTGTAGTGGTTTTTAAATTGTCTTAAATTAAGAAGAGACCGTTTACATAACACGCATTGCACCATCGTGTCTATTTAAAACAGATGCGAGTAAATCTAACATCGGAGTACCTTCCGTGTCATACTTGCTTTTCATGAGATATATACTTCTTTGAACGAACATCCAAATAGGTGCACATTCTTTCGGGTAAGGTAAATCTAATGCCCACAATATTTTAAAAGCATTCGTAATAACATCACACACATTGGAGAAGGTGTACCGAATGTCTTTTGATATAATTAAATCGTACTGCGCAACATCCTTCCAACTGGGGCCAACAGCAATAATATACGGAAGCACATGTATGTTTTTCTCTGTAAGTTTAGCTTCTCTCTCAGAACAATGGGTTTCGAGGTCTGATACAGACGGTACTAAACTTATGAAGGCGCTGCTTACTTCTGTACGCGAGGGGTTCCACTGTTTCTTGACACCTTTCACCGGTATCGTATGCATCTGCTTGAGCAGCAGCGGAATTGACAGGAAGGCCGCAACGTTCGCTGGTTCTTCTCCCACTGCAAATATAAATTTTACAAATAAATAAAATATATCATCACTCGTCTGTTCGTCTCGCACTCAAAATATACCGGATTATTCGGCCATGACTGCCGTAACTCTAGAAGTAGTTGAGGAGATTTAATTTGATAAATATTTTTAATAAGTAAGACTTTTTTGTAAGCATTATTAAGATCTACAACTTTTCTCTAGAACTTAATCATATATCTCTCATCGTTAAGGCAGCGTTCGTTAGAAACGTTTTCGTTCGACCGTTTTTTCCGACTTACTTTGAAAATCCGACTACCACGAAAAAGTCTTCTCATTTCTCGGATTAATATATAGCCTATGACACTCACAAATAACGTGGCTTTCTATTGCTAAAATAACTTTCAAAATCAGTTCAGTAGATCCAGAGATTACTTCCTACAACGTCACAAACTTTACCTCTTTATAATATTAGTATAGATAAGGGCTGTTAAAGAAGAAGAAGAAGAAGACAGATTTTAATAGAACAATTAAATGGCCAGGACTTAAGTTAAGGTATTATTTAGAACTAAACATTACTTACAGGTTGCAAGATCCAAGACAGATTGAATATCAACTCTGCGTATGAACTCTTGGGCCTTCTCGTCCAATAATGTTAGTAGGCGAGTCTTCACTGTTGGGAATCTTTCTTCGAATTTCCTTTTTGCTTCTCCATATATTGAATTGAAGTCACTGGCGAACTGCACAAAAAAAAATGTTGTATTTACTTATATAAACTTACATCATACTAATATATTTACTATTGCGTTATGTTTTACACAACAATTCTGCATCTAGATACAGGCATTAGAGGCCCCGTTAGATGTGCATAGCGCCTGAGCTGTGTTGATCCTAAGCTGTTGTTTTTCAATGTTCTATTATTTGCTGAGTGACATTGTAATTACTTTTTAATTGTGCAAGCATTAAATAAGTAAATAAAAAAATAATACATAATACACTCAAATGCTTACAATGACGCTACAGGAGCATATTCCAATGTGCGTTTTATTTCTTTTTTTTATTCTATATAATAGTGACACTGGCTACATTTTGCAGAACACATCGATGAGTCATCGATTGCACATTATCTGCTGAAAGCCCACAAAAACGCAATGACTTAATTGAACTTAATTGAATTTCGATTAGCAGCGGTTAGTAGCAAGCTGTCAAACGTAGCTGTCATTCGGATTGTTTACAACGTTTTTGAACACAACATGGAAATCGAAAATAATTACGAATATAATAACATGATACTCTTTGAAAATAATCTCAAAAAAGACAAAATAGAAAAAGCGCGTTCAGCAGAATTGCATCGATGCCGCGTGATCGATGTC
Organism: Micropterix aruncella; assembly: GCA_944548615.1. Classification (NCBI taxonomy): domain Eukaryota; kingdom Metazoa; phylum Arthropoda; class Insecta; order Lepidoptera; family Micropterigidae; genus Micropterix; species Micropterix aruncella. The sequence continues at coordinate 4,688,703 of OX155969.1, forward strand.
TTAGCGGTTAGATCCGCAAAATGTAGCCACTGTATTAAATTTGCAACAAGTGAGAAATGTCGCATGTTGATAAGCTTACAAAATTACTCACCAATTCATAGCCCCATGGAGATTGTATCGCTGGGAATGTTTTGCAGTAAGCTATATAGTCGCTTCCCTCTAGGATGGCTACCCGCTCGCGCAGAGTATTATGCCATTTAGATTTAGCGAGATCTCGGGGTGATGAGGAGACTTTGAGCCACTGCACGTCATCTTGAGACGAGGCCTCCTCATTCTGAAGTTGTTGAAGCAAGTTGAAGTTTTCAGGCAAAGGTCGTGTTCTACCAGGCGTGTCGCTTGTACGCCTTTTCTTCTTTTTATTTTCGCTGTCGCTGCTGTATTCACTACTGCGGCTCTCGCTGCGGCGGGGTTCTGATGGAGTTGACAGGTTTCTTCTAACTGTGATTAGTCGGTTGATAATGAGGCCACTGGCCTGTATAGCCCGACCTTCAACTATTCGAAAGGGGCTGTAATATACGGAGTTTGTTTCTTCCGGAAATAGAGATACAATCTCTTTGGTCCAGTTTTCCCATACTTCTTTTCGTATCGGGTCCGTAACTTTTTTTAGTTTGCGTACTTCTGACTCCACGATGACAGCAGTGATGATTTTTCGGTCCCGTGTCGTTAAAACTTGTTTTTTAAGAAGCGGCTTTCCTGCTGTGGTGGACTCCAACATTGATCGGAGTGTTGTTCCTACCAGGATTGTAGTAAAGTCGATAATTGACACTTCTTCATCAAAATGTGTGAGTTCCCTTTCCTGAAATTAAAAAAATTTATATAATTCTCTACTTATTTTATTTCTCGTCATTTTATAGTATTCAAAAGCGGCCGTAGTCCACGAGACTGCACGAGATCACATTCTGTTCCATCCAATAACAGTTTTTATTTAAAGCCAGTTTTATAATTTTTCTAACTCACCGCCGCCCTGGCAGATGATGAACCGGCTACAGCAGGTGACAAAAACTTCTCTGTAGCATCAATCTGAGTATTAAACGAAGAGACAGTGTGTTGAGGACCCTCCTGTAACAAAAAAATATCCAGCCTTATTGAAGGTTCAATATCATATTATGCTATGACAGGAAATATACTACAGTTAAAACTAAATTGCAATTAATTCAGTTTATTTTACCAAGAGACATTCAATTATATTCGATACAAGCAAAATTTGTTATTTTTAAATTACTGTGAAAATTTTAATTTATTTATTTAAAATGGTGCATGAAATCTACACAAACCTCATGTGGAGTCATACACCATGATGACGGTGAGGGAGTGCAAGATGACGGTGAGGAAGTGCGCGATGTCGACACGAACGACTTTTGCCTAAATGGAGCAGCGACAGAAGTGCGAACGGTTCTTTCATTAAGAACGCTAACCTTGCATAGGTCACTTTCCTTCTTCTGTAAATAAAGGAAATTACTATAATATCTGTAAATAACATAATTACGTAGACTTCGGATAGCCAACCGGACGTCTTGCCGACCGCAATGTGCGTGGGAGTGCAATCGGAACGAAAACCGATAATGTCACGAACATTATGGCACAAGTGTACATCGGAGTGTCGCAAAGTGTTTTATGATTTAAAACTTTACAAACCGTCGAAAAGACAAGTTTGATGCGAACTGACTTTTATCTGAATTTTATTGCAACAGGCATGCAAGGAGCAACCATCAGAACTACTCACGCGGTCCAGTGCTATGCGAAGCTTTCCTTTATCTACGACCTGTGGAACCAAGCTGTAAAGCTCGTGATCGTTAGCGTGCAGCAGAAAGTCTAAATCTGCACCCTGATCTAGAAAAAAAACAATCTATTATAGCCACTCCGTTAAGTCGGAATTATTCTACTTTTGGTACCTCGTCTAGTTTTCAAAAAAAAAATACACACTACTAAATTCAATCATTGCAGTGCTAAATCTGTTAAAAAATAAGGTCGGTTTTTTTTAATTTAATTTATTTTTATTTTGTAAATTAGTTTTATCATGGTTCTTAAAAAAAACTAACCTAACCTACTGTCACATAGGTGTTAATAAATTGTTTTAAAAAACTAACTTAACCTACCGAAATGTATAGAGTTGACACTTTTTAAATACCTATATCTCATTTATTGAGTCCGTTAACTCCTCGAGCGCTAACGTTTGAATTGTAGTGTCTCTTAGAGAACGAGAAGAAGAATAAATCACAATAAAAAGATAGCGTTTCAGAAAAACGACGATTAAGGGGCGAACACATTGCACTATCGGACGCGTTTGCTGCCGTGGCTTAGGACAGTATGTACAGTCGTCCGAAGCCTCAAGGTCGCGATAATAGGACGATTTCTATATAGGACGATAATAGGACGCGATAATATAGGACGGCTCAATAGAAATTCATTACACAGATCGCGCCCGACACATGGCCGCGGCAGCCGACGCGTTCGATGTGTTCACCCTTTATTCCGAAACTACTGATCATATTAAGAAGACCTGATTTTATTATTATTCTAGATTATTGATCTTTCAATATCATTCGACTATATTCACCACGCTGACTCGATAAATATTTTTTTCAAAAAACTTACCTTGTAGTGTGGAAAACAGGTGTACGAGGTTGTTCGATATTAAGAAGTCAAACAGTAGCTGCTGTTCTTTCTCCATTTTTCTGAGATGTCGCCACTTAATCACTGATTGCACTTTTGAACAGTTCGGAGTTGTGCTTTTAATTCTTTCTTGAAAATACGACGCCGTAAAATGCACTTGATCAGAGCGAGCGCTCCGCCCGCGCCCTTGTTACAGACTGGAATCAACTGGAATAGCGTCGCAAACAAACAGCCGAGCGGCGAGCGTGTCGCGACTTGCGCGCGCGGCGGGATTTTGACAACGTTTAGGAAAGCCCCCAACTTTGTAGAAAATAAACGTTGCGGTTTTGACAATTATAGTTTGAGTTTTTCTCAAACCTATCTGCCATTGAGAAAAAAATCTACGTCAAAGTTGTGTTAATATCAATTTAAAAACATTGAGGAATTATGAAAACATTGCCTTATTCACAACTTACGTAGTTACTAGCTAGCGTTGCTAGTAAAAGTTGCTAGCGCGGCAACGTATAAAATCAATGTCTCGCTTACATTGTGGAACTGACAAACCAACTATGTTAATCATGGACATTGCTAATTTATCCACAACATTAAAAAAGCAATGTTCCGCTTACATTGTGAAACTCACAATACTCACCTATGTGAATTCCACAGATTAGCACATTGCTAATTTATCAAAGTACCGTAAAGTTGCCATCGTCGCAATGTATAAAATCAATATTCTGCTTACATTGTGAAAATCACAATCTTTAACTATGTGAATTCCGCAGATTAGCACGTTGTCAATTTATCAAAGTAGCGGAACATTGCTATCGCCGCAACGTATAAAATCAATGTTACGTTTACATTGTTAAACTCACAAGCTGTAAAATTGTTAACCCCGCAGTTTAGAGCATTGAGGTAATAACAATGTCGAAAAAAATTGTTAGCGCCACAATTTTATATTGTTGATTCCGCAATTTTTGCATTCGACAAAGTAAGCGTTGCTGACCCCGCAAAGGGTAATTTGTCATTGCCACAATATTCTATGGTTAATTTCGCAATTTTTCGCTCGCAATGTAAAAATGCAGCGTTGTCTAGTAAAAATTTCTCTGAGTGTATACATTATACTGGTATACTTACTTTGTTTACAATTACAATAACAAATGATTACACTAATAAAATGATTCATACTAGATATCTATACTTATGCCCTAACCTAACCTAACTTATCTTAATTAGCTTGGTTTACCATAATTATTCTACTTGAATAAATTCGAAATATAACTGCCGACTACTATCCAATTCCGGGTATTTTTGCAGTTTCGATGTGATTCATTAATCCTGAATTAAACCGTGCAAGTATGATTGTTGCTCAGTGAACAGATTCGGTGTCATAATATGTATACATACATAAGGATTGTGTGATACCACTTCTAGAGAAAGTTGCGTTATTTAATGTAGATACTTTGCCTTTCCATCAGCATTAGAATCGCGTTCTTTCCCATCTTGCAATAAAGTGTCCAAATAAAACTCCAAAAAAAAGCAAGTACTAGTCTTAATAAGCCAAAGCCAACCGATTGCTATCAGAAGCTTATAGTGGGCGACCAGCGAGTAACAACTGCAAACAGCCGACTGGCCTGGTACGGCACGGTAGGCAGCGAGAGACGTTCCGAGTGGCGATTGGTATCCTACTAATATTATAAACGCGAAAGTGTATATGTATGTATGGATGTTTGTTACTCTTTCACGCAAAAACTACTGAATGGATTTTGATGAAACTTTACAATAATATAGTTTACACATCAGAATAACACATAGGCTATAATTTATAAAGGTATAGTGTGAATTATCTAAAATATAACGATACTGTCAAGTAAGTAGGAAAAAAATCTAAGAAATTGACATTCGAAATTTAAATTCTATCCTACTATCCTACTAATATTATAAACGCAAAAGTTTGTATGTATGTATGGATGTTTGTTACACTCAGAGAAATTTTTACTAGACAACGCTGCATTTTTACATTGCGAGCGAAAAATTGCGAAATTAACCATAGAATATTGTGGCAATGACAAATTACCCTTTGCGGGGTCAGCAACGCTTACTTTGTCGAATGCAAAAATTGCGGAATCAACAATATAAAATTGTGGCGCTAACAATTTTTTTCGACATTGTTATTACCTCAATGCTCTAAACTGCGGGGTTAACAATTTTACAGCTTGTGAGTTTAACAATGTAAACGTAACATTGATTTTATACGTTGCGGCGATAGCAATGTTCCGCTACTTTGATAAATTGACAACGTGCTAATCTGCGGAATTCACATAGTTAAAGATTGTGATTTTCACAATGTAAGCAGAATATTGATTTTATACATTGCGACGATGGCAACTTTACGGTACTTTGATAAATTAGCAATGTGCTAATCTGTGGAATTCACATAGGTGAGTATTGTGAGTTTCACAATGTAAGCGGAACATTGCTTTTTTAATGTTGTGGATAAATTAGCAATGTCCATGATTAACATAGTTGGTTTGTCAGTTCCACAATGTAAGCGAGACATTGATTTTATACGTTGCCGCGCTAGCAACTTTTACTAGCAACGCTAGCTAGTAACTACGTAAGTTGTGAATAAGGCAATGTTTTCATAATTCCTCAATGTTTTTAAATTGATATTAACACAACTTTGACGTAGATTTTTTCTCAATGGCAGATAGGTTTGAGAAAAACTCAAACTATAATTGTCAAAACCGCAACGTTTATTTTCTACAAAGTTGGGGGCTTTCCTATACGTTGTCAAAATCCCGCCGCGCGCGCAAGTCGCGACACGCTCGCCGCTCGGCTGTTTGTTTGCGACGCTATTCCAGTTGATTCCAGTCTGTAACAAGCGCGCGGGCGGAGCGCTCGCTCTGATCAAGTGCATTTTACGGCGTCGTATTTTCAAGAAAGAATTAAAAGCACAATTAGGAACTGTTCAAAAGTGCAATCAGTGATTAAGTGGCGACATCTCAGAAAAATGGAGAAAGAACAGCAGCTACTGCTGGATTTCTTAATATCGAACAACCTCGTACACCTGTCGCAACGTTCCAGGGTAAGTTTTTTGAAAAAAATATTTATCGAGTCTGTATTGGCGTCTCATCGCACGATAACATAAGAACACGCGGCCGTTCCGCCACCTTTGAGTTGTATGGCTGTGACTACATTGTACCGAAACTATTCTACTTTAGATACCTCGTTTCGGAATCAGCGTGGTGAATATAGTCGAATGATATTGAAAGATCAATAATCTAGAATAATACCTAAACTATAGAATTTTTTTCTAGACAATGCTACATTTTTACATTGCGAGCGAAAAATTGCGAAATTAACCATAGAATATTGTAACGAAGACAAATTACCCTTTGCGGGGTCAGCAACGTTTTCTTTGTCGAATGCAAAAATTGCGGTATCAACAATATAAAATTTTGGCGCTAACAATTTTTTTTGACATTGTTATTACCTCAATGCTCTAAACTGCGGGGTTAACAGTTTAACAGCTTGTGAGTTTAACAATTTTACAGCATGCCTTCACATGGCGGTTTGTGTAGATTTCATAGTGCACCATTTTAAATAAATTAATTAAAATTTCCACAGTAATTTAAAAATAACACATTTTGCTTGTATCGAATATAATTGAATGCCTATTGGTAAAAAAAACTGAATTAATTGCAATTTAGTTTTAACTGCAGTATATTTCCTATCATAGCATAATATGATATTGAACCTGTAATAAGGCTGGATATTTTTTTTGTTACAGAAGGGTCCTGAACACATACTGTCTCTTCGCGTAATACTCAGATTGATGCTACAGAGAAGTTTTTGTCATCTGCTGTGGCTGGTTCATCATCTGCCAGGGCGGCGGTGAGTTAGAAAAATCATAAAAGAGTTTATAAGGGTAACCTCTTGGAAACCTGCAACATCTTGTCAACATCTTGTAACATCTTGTAACTTTAAAAAGTGACAATCCATTTGCATTTTTATTAATTCTGATTATTCTAATGTTGATTTTGTTTTATTTATTATTTGGATTAGATTTAGTTTTATCGTATTTTATTTTTATTTTAAAAAGATTTGAATTTTCTATTTTTAATTTAATTTTTTGTAGACTATTTTAATAATTAGTTTTATTTGATTGTGTCTAGAAATATATGCATTGTTAATAAATAGTAATCATAATGCACAAAGAAAATTGCTCAAGTCAGCCTTAGAACAGGCTCAGGCCTAGTTAGGCGACTTTCGGTCATAACCATGTCTCAGTCACAATAAGAATCAGTTTTCTGCTATTGCCTCATTTACATACAGTGTGACATGGTAAAATGTACTAGTTAAATTTTGTAATACCTACTCTAAATAAATAAATCTTGGAAACCTGCAAAATTATAAGGGACCACGATCAGTATTTCAAAACAAACAATGTTGAACACGGCTATAACACACGAAATAAACATGAGCTACAAGCACCCAAGCCAAATTTAACTCTATTTAAAAAAGGAATGTTATACAATGCAATAAAAATCTATAACCACCTACCTGCAAATATCAAAGAAATAAAAAGAAAAGAGTTTACCGCAGCGTTGAAAAAATGGCTTATCGATAAAAGCTTTTACACATTAAACGAATATTTCTCATAATATTATATTGTAGGCATGCATTTTCATTTTGTTTTTACAATAATTCAATTAGGAAGATTACAAATTTTCAATTATATACATTTCGTATTTATAGGCGGATTTTTGATTATTCCTTGATTTTGATTTTTTTTCATTATTTTTTATATTATTGGTGAATTATTTTTTATTAATTGTTTTCTACTGTTACATTTTAAATTATATACATTTCGTATTTATAGGCGGAATTTCGATTATTCCTTGATTTTGATTTTTTCTTTATTTTTTATATTATTGGTGAATTATTTTTTCTAATTGTCTTCTACTGTTAGTTCTACTTATCCGGTCTGTTTAGATTTTTTAGATGTTAAACCAGTGAAATAATTACATTTTTTATAAGATATTATAATTAGCAGATAAGTCAATTTAGCACATAAGTAAATTTGTCAATCTGTTTTAATAACAGGTAATTGTGAGATACATAGTTTTACGCATTATCACCATAAATGTACCACCACAATTTCGGACAATAAAAATATTTCTATTTCTATTTCTATACATGTATGAATAAAACTGTAATCTGTAAATTTATGGCTTCTTATGTTTGTTAATCTTGGTTTTAAGAGAAGACAGAGATTAACACGGAAATCATAGGTTTCTATACAAAATATTACAGAAACGTCTTTCAAGTTTTGGAAGACTATTTTGTATGGAAATTTTCTATTTCCGACCTAAACTCTGTCTCCACATAAAATTATTCGAGTAAAATTAAAATTAAACACTCCTTTTGTTATAACATGTATGTCAGTTGTAAGTAAATAAATGTTTTATTTTGTGTAACTGTTGTTTATGTTTTAGGTTATTGGATACACAAACATGCACAAGTAATGCAACATAGGCTTCAGATCTTCTTCAGGTTTTATTTGCAATGCTGTTCCTGGTCAACCGCAGTGTAAATATTGCAGGAATAGCAATAATGGATTTCGTTTTCCCTGCAATTAATATTTACACAGCGGTTGTATAGTATACAGCAGTACAAATAAAATATGCTGAAGATCTGAAGCAATGCGTACGTTGCTTTATTAGCAACTTTCAAGTTGTTAGAAACACAACTTGAAAGTTGCTAATAAAGCAAAGTGCGCATTGCTAAACCCACAAGGTTGAACCACAACTCTGTTAGAAACACAACTTGAAAGTTGCTAATAAAGCAAAGTGCGCATTGCTAAACCCACAAGGTTGAACCACAACTCTGTTAGAAACACAACTTGAAAGTTGCTAATAAAGCCAAGTGCGCATTGCTAAACCCACAAGGTTGAACCACAACTCTGTTAGAAACACAACTTGAAAGTTGCTAATAAAGCAAAGTGCGCATTGCTAAACCCACAAGGTTGAAAGGCGGAATTGATTGCGAATCAACAGAGTAAAGTTGTGAAATTCGCAATGTGTTAACATTGCGAATTTCACAAAGTAAAATTGTGAAATATGAGCCATCAAAGTAAAGTTGTGAAAGCGCGCCTTTGTGAAATTAACAATGCTATGCTCTGTCATATAAGCAATGTTTTTCGACAATTTTGGCGTTGTGGCTCCCACTATTTTACCTTGATGGCTCATATTTAACAACTTTTTGTTGTCAAATTCACCATGTTTTTTTCTGAGTGTACTCTTTCACGCAAAAACTACTGAATGGATTTTGATGCAACTTTACAATAATATAGCATACACATCAGAATAACACATAGACTATAAATTATAAAGATTTATGGTTTTCTGTCATCATTATCACAATTTTCCATCACCACGCGGGTGAAACCGTTGGGCGCAGCTAGTATTATATAAATATATGATATAACACGACGCCGGTAAAATAAAATCCATTACATTAACATACGATGACGCCAGTAACTAAGTGTCACAGAGTGATTTTAGGGCGCCAAATCAGTTGCGCCAGCCGATATTTTATTATTAAATTAAAAAAAAAATGTTTCTATCCTCCCTCAAAGGCACCCATTCCGTACTGTCACGTCAACGGTGAGCTAATGGGCCCTGTTGCAGTTAGGCCACTGAGACCCATGGGTTTAGGGTCGGCCAAACTCACAGGTCAACACCCATCTGGCGGTCACCACGCAGAAGTGCGAGCCGGAGTACAACTCTGGCCTGCGGGCCAGTTGTTTCCCCTAAGAGTCAACCTTTGAGCGCTCCTCGACAGCTTGCGAACCGTGCAGCGTTAGCCAAACGATTGTGCATTCCGACCAACAGCCGGGGGGGGGGGGGGGGGGCAGGGGTCTGGACATAGCACTGTCTTCTATAGAGCGGGGGTATTTGTTAACCTCACGGCAACTGCTCTTGAAACGACCGATCGGCTACCCGATACCGGGTGAACAGTCGGGCAAAGGACGCTGTGGTCCACGATAGATTTGGTAGACACTGTATCACCGCTACCTAAGGGAGAGGACCGCGCAAGAGGCCTCGAACCTGTAACCAGTCGGGAGACCGGAGTAATCTGGTTGCAAATGAAAGTAAGGAACCTGGTTATTCGCGGTGAGGCGTTGGCTTCTTACGGGTGAGTGGCGTAAGTAGACATTGGACTGTTTTTGACCCAAGTCTTCTATACTCACCTCATGGGAGACAGAAATATCCAATATCGTTGATACTTCCTGAGGTGACGGGTTTGCCTATTGTAGTTAAAAGCTCTAGTTGTCACGTCAACAATCGCCATGAACAAGGCGTACCGGCGCCAAAAAAAACCATATCGAAAAAAAAAACAAGAAATTATTGCTCTCAACCACAGAAATGAAAATTACTCAAAAGAGGTAACCAATACGAAATATGGGAACCAATGCGAACGAACTTTACAATGTCGAGGAATATAAAATAAGTGAGTGTATCTATAGACGCAGAGCCTATTCTAGGACAGACAGACGCCTCTGTCCAGTTTGCATTCTGCCAGATATATACATATGTCTATGCAGAAATTACATAAACATCCAATTAAAAAAAACCTTATTTTGTTTTACAAATAATTCAGAGGTTTATGACTTTGATTATACGTAAATAATATGTAGTAGTAAGTAGCAATTGCAAGTAACACTCACATATAAACCTAAACTAGGTAATACCAACTGGTCACTAAAAACTAATATAAAACTTATAAGTTAGATTTCAAGGAAGCACTACATTCAGATAATTTATTTATAATATAATCCGAATACACGTATCGTCACACCCCGCTCCAACGTTGATACAAAAAATAGAGAAGAGGGCCGTTGGGCAAAGATTAAGGGATGGGAATGCGGGAAGCAATCAAGCTTTAAACACAACATCGCAGAGGGTTCTAGAGAATTTAAACCTCCGCGTCGAGTGCTAATTATAGTGATAATTAATGATACCGATATTCTTTTTTTTTTTTTTTATAAATTTATTCATAGAAAAAGATACATTTTTTAAATTATTACAATCTCGCCAAACTGGTATACAGTTTGTTGGCGAGACAAACTCTTATTTTTCTAGTCTTACACTTCTAATTTTGTGATACAAAAATACATTATTAAAATATAAAAAACAATGCACAGCAGTATTACTACTGGTCTTACTACAGGCGTAAATTAGGCCAGTATTACTACAAGCTTAAATTATAGAAACGTATTACAAATTTACTTATTACCACTAATTTCACTATAAACATCCAACAGGTAGCTTTTTAATCTCTTTTTAAACATCTGTTTGCTCACGCTTACACAGTCTTCCTCAGATACAATAAAGTAAAGTAAAGTAAAGTAAAGTAAAAAATCTTTTACGGACTTTTTCTCTAACATTCCTATTGTACTGTATTGGTATTTTAAATTCTGAATTTCTAAAATGCTCCATTGCTAGTAAGAATGTAATTTTTTCATGTGTAGGTAATATATCGCATCGCTTAAACAACAAGTTATATTTCTATTTACATTGTAATATCTTCGTTATTAAAGTGCGAATTTTCAAATAAAAGATACTATTGCAGTGGATATATCGCTTTGACAAAATTTTCCACGGTAATTTCAACATCGAAAGTTATACCAGATAAATGACTTCAGAATATTAGTAGGGTCTCTTTATTATTATCTCATAATATATCTGTGTATTATAGCTTCACTGATGTCACTTTTTTTCTCACAAGACACAAAACCAAAGATAATCTATGGATGATGTGGGATATCTGATAACGTGCGTTGTCGATATGATCAGAGCCCAACTGTTATGGAAGTCTTGTTTTACGGTGTTAAACACAGTATTAATATTTAGACCATTTAATTATTTCAAAGAAGCTAATAGAGAGAGATGGTTTACCATTGATAATGTTGACGAGAATGAGTTATATGCTACATGTACGTGCTTTTATATCTGTAAATCTGGTGTGTCTCTGCTAGGGAAGGGGATTGTTCGTGTGAAATATTTTTTGCAACTGTGAAAGACACACTGTAAAGACGCTATTTTCATACATTAATTATACTTGCATCGTAAGAAAAACACATTTAAAAACGAAATTATCATTTCTTTGAGTCATCAGCCAAATAGAAAATTTTGCCGATGGTATGACGTCAAATGAATCTTGGAATTAAAAGTGTCTACTGAGTTTAGTGATGCATTGTTTATCATCATGTGTCACTACAATGTAAAACTTTGGAGAAACTCCTAGTTTGCGCCTGTTAAAAAAGGATTTTGTATCGTTTTCTGGGAACTTCTTTTCACTTCTTTATTGAAAACTAGCTACCCCGTGCCCACTTCGTTGGGCGGTAAAACTTTTTACCTGTGATGAAATTATGAGTGTGGTTTGGTTAGTAGTAGGAGTGCTATGATTTATTTCCTGACTGCCTAAAGAAGGGTTATAATTTTACTGCATATGTATGTATGTATTTGCATGCCAATTTATCTATAATGCCGTTATTTGTGAGTGTCTGCTTGTGAGTGTCTTATTTGTGAGCGTATTATCTCTTAAACTATTTATGGAGTAAAAGGTAAATTGTATGCAGTGAAAGGGAAAAATATTTTGTTTTATTCACTTGAGACGATAAATTTACTTATTTTGATAATAATTCATAATTGCTGATAATATGACCAATAAACATGACCTAACGATTTAAATAATTTTTAAAAATAAAATACTACTTTTTGTGACTTAAATATATAACTTAGACATATGCTTTAGCTGACTTTTTTGTAGGCATTATCAAGCTCTAGAACTTCATCATATATCTCTCATCGTTAAGGCAGCGTTAGTTAGAAACGTTTTCGTTCGACCGCTTATTCTCCGACTTACTTTGCAAATCCGACTACCACGAAAAAGTATTTTTATTTTCCGGATTAATACATAGCCTATGACACTCACAAATAACGGGGCTTTCTAGTGGTAAAATAATTTTCAAAATCGGTTCAGTAGATCCAGAGATTACTTCCTACAACGTCACAAACTTTACCTGTTTATAATATTAGTATAGATAGTATAGATAGTATAGATAAACGTGATAATTTTGAGAACACGGTTCTCATTTACACATCTAGATATCTGGCATAATCAAGTGTCAATCAACCCCAAGACAAAGCGATGTGAAAATTTAACGCGTTCGCATTCAATATTCAGGAATGCTTGACATATTGGGTCGGTGTCATAAGATAGGCTTTGACAATGTGCTGTATTGCATCGATTGTAAGCTAAATCCGACACTATCCCCCCAAACATACCCCCTCACGAGGCCACGCGTAAAGGAGCTATTATTATAACTAGAGGGAAAGTTGTGACAGGTTCGGGTCTGTCTATGCAATATAAATATTTATTAAAATATTTTATATGTATTTTGAAACTATTGACATGGAATGGTTTATAGAAAAAAATATTACGTTTTAAGACAGTCTTTCTTAAAGTGGACAAAAACGTAGGCAAAGTGGGAAAAACTCCCTTTTGGACGCAGGAGGTTGTCAGGGGCGGTTCAGGCTCAGAGAAAATTTGAGAATGTTAAGGTGCGAGGATATACTAAAGGGCGAGGGTATATTATAATAAAATCGAATGTGTCTCAAGAACCAACCTCAAGAATTTTCCAACAAGCAGACAACCCCCTTCCACCCCCCCCCCCCCCCCCCCGCCGCGCCAAACTACTCACTCAACCCCAACGAGCCCCCGCCAATCCCCCGTCGACACCCTCCCCCCCTACCCGATATTGTTTGTGTCAAGTGACTATGATAGCAAAAGTAGTAAATTTTAATATTTTGTAGTATTTCCGTAGTATTGAAATGGTATTTGTCCAAAAATGATGCAGTATTTTCTTAAATATTTAGTATTTATATTTTTTTTGCGTCGCTTGTATACGCGATATTCTAACCAAAATTTCACATCGTGACTTTGGTCCGACAATACGTCCGCGTACCGAATTTCAAGTCAAGTCACTAACTACAATATTCAAAGATATCTCCTACTACAATTTATAAATATTATCTCTACTACTACATAGATAGATAGATATCTCCTACTACAATATATAAATCTCTAACTACAACATATAATAGTGGACCGATTTTAAATATAATATTTTTAACTCTTGCCATGATCGAATGATGCCTCCATGCAGATTAATCGGAGGAAGCGTTTAGGCGATATCGTGGAGACACACGGACACAGACATACACACACACGCACACACACACACCCACACACACACACACACACACACACACACACACACACACACACACACAGATATCGTCAGTCTGAAGAACTGTGTAGAGCAGGTTTTGGACTTCTTCTTTTTACACGAATGCCCGACAAACAAGGTGTGTAATATGTTCAGGGTTCATCTATGTATGTTTTCCGTTTCTTTGTTTCACCATAACTTCCAATTGCTTGAACCAATTTAGAAGTGTGTATTATTTTTAGATTCGGTATGTCATCCCTAGTGTCATAAGGGTTCCAATATTAACTGTCCAAATACCAAGTAAGAAGTTGTATAAATGTCGAAATGTCCAAATGTTAATAAATTAACACAAATTTATAGTATTTAGTAACAACTGAAAGGTCTGATTGAGTACATTTACAAATGTCTATTTAGATAAATACATAAATCAAAACTATTTCATAAAAAAACGGTATTATTTTATAATATTTCTTTTTAATGTATTTACTTGTTATTGAGACGATTTAAGTGATCGGCCATAATAAATTTTGATCAAGTTTTATTCCGACAAATTAATTCTAGAGGGCATTTTCTAATCTAGTTTCAAAGTATATATCTATTTCACTGTATTCAGACGGCCGCAGTATTGCTTCTCCTTTTTAATATTGATTTTGTCTTTGTACATTTTTTTCCTTTGAACTATATACTAAGTCACTGGCAGTTGTTTCCAAATGCTTCATTACCATAGTTGGAAGATCTGCCCAGACTGGTTCGCTCTTGTCAGGGCTCTAAAATAATACTAACGCCGTGGTCTCTCGCTTACCAGCCGCCCGCCTTACTATCCACCCGCCCACCACTTTAACTCCCTTATTATTCAATCAGTCAAGCTTACAAATCATTCGCTCTGTGTATAGAGTGTGGCAACAAATCGGCAAATAAATTATCATTGGGTATAATTCCACCAATCATACAGGTCAACAACTATTTTGTAGCATATGAAAGATCACAGCAGAGGAGGCAGCAAATTAACTAATGGTGGCAAAACATATTACCAAAGCATAAAGTCGTCGCATCACAGGGTCATCAGTTTATCCTGTATTTCGGATTATTGTTGTTTTATCTAATAAATTAACTAATGTATTTTACTGAGTTTTTGATAAATGTGATAATTGAATTCATAAAATTGTTTTAGGCAGTGCTTTCTGATATTACACTTCTTAAAAACCGTATTTTTTAGCAAAAAATATTGTATATGTATGAATGATGGTGATATGCATGCATGCATGCATTCTCCAAGTCCGAGAGGCTAGCCTATATCGCCGGCCCAGCGGTTTACGACAAACTCAGCGAGCACATTAGGCAGGCGCAATCTCTTGACGTGTTTAAGAGACGCCTTACGAGATATCTTACAGATAAGGCGTTTTGATTACTCGAGTGAAGTCTAAAATGCTTTGGTGGCAAAAATATTTAATGATCTCTTTGCATTTTGTCTTGTATTTCTTCTTTTTACATTATTATTATGTTTTATCCTTCGTTTTGTTTTGTTTATTTTATCTTTTCTTTACGATAAAAAAAATGTTTGTTTGCTAATATGTATGAATGTTTGCTAATCTGTATCTGACTTATATACCAGTATACTAATAAAATGAATATGAATATGAAACTGAATATGCTCTTGAAGTATAATTTTGAAATATATTTTGTAGTCAGACTTGGTTTTTCGGACCTTTTAAAAGTGACAACCTTCACATCGCGTCGCGGATGGTCAGTCTTTATGTTATTATTGAGAGTAGCTAAGAGATTCAGATCAAATTTTCCGTGATATTGAACTTATTATTAATCGAAGCTTATTCAGTTTTAGAAGGAATACAAGAATGAAAGAGGAAGGTATCCTGTTTAGTTTCTTGTATTAGATAATTAAATCCATTTGACCATATTTTAAACTCCAGCCATTTTTCTTTCAAGGACTGTTTTTGCGGGCACTCTGTACCGGCGATTGTCGTCGGCAGCAATGGAAAGCCCTGCACCGTGACGCTAATACAGACATATTACGATATTGCCACCTTAAATATTCCCTTTGTAGTGGGCGTGTGTGCGACGTGGCAGGTGTTAAATCATATTCTGAAACTATCCGAACGGATTAGGCCATCATTCGCGCAGCTGATTGCCAAATAATCCGACGCTCGATAAATCTCACACAATACAAGTAACACCGCACTTATGTTGCTCATCCTTACATGTTGCCATCTCTTATCTTGCCCCCAAATTTTATAATTGCCTACCACCTAACATTATAGACATTAAAATATCATATAAATTTAAAAATAGTTTGAGTGCCTACCTCTTAAATTGTACATATGCAAATATTGAAAACATTATTAAATAATTGAATCTCTATAATCTTTATAATAAAAACATAGTAGTCTATGTAGTACCTAATATAAATTGATGATTTCTAAATGTAATTTTATTTTAATTTTTTTGAATTTATTTTGTATATTATTAATACATATTATTTAAAACATATATAAATATATATTAATTTTTATCATGTTTTAAAATAAAATAATATTGACAATTTTCATGACATTTACTTACGAATTTTTATTAGGTAATTAAGATATTTCTGTTACATTAAGTGTGATTTTGTTTATTTATATAAATATAATATTATAGATTTCTTAGGATAACAAAAATAAATTGTCAACCTTGGAACAGGCGGCAGCCTAGTTAGGTTAAGACTTTTGTATATTGAATGTACTCATAATTTGAACTCAATAAATACTTTTGAAATTGTTAATTGTAAAATGAAATATATTAATGGTGCGACTCGCGATTTCATAGCTGCTATAAGTTTTTTCTACTTTTTATTGTGCAATTTGACAATGGGCGGGTTTATTATCACACGACAATCATCTCTTACGGCCAACTTCACTATGAAGTGTTTATATATGCAATTGAAGAGCATCGCGGTTGTTTGACATAATAAATAAGATAAAACCAATTTACCGCGTGAAGTTTGTAATCATATGCTTTTTCCCATGTATTTAACAGCAGTTTGTAACCCCTTGCATGATGTTTGTAACCCCATGCGTGCATTGCATGAAGTTTGTAACTTCAAGCGGTAAATTCTTTTTTAACTTATTCATAAGTGTTTATATATGGATGTGTACATGTAAAGTGTGTATATGTGTGTGTGTGGCTTGGTATTTTATTCGATCGACAGAAATGAAATGAATTTCCGTTAATTTTATTACAGCTAAAACTGGTGATCCAGACGGGAATCGGACATGGAACGTTACAATCTAAGATTAGGCGACCTGACCAATATGCCACCGGTTATAAATATCAAAGATCTTGATAGTTTTGTAGTATATGATTGATACTCGTTTAGCATGTGTTATATTTTATTTATACTTTAGTAGAAAAGAAGTGTTTCTGCTAACTTGACTCATTTGGAAATTTCAGAATTCTGAAGCTAGCACAAAGTCTGCTATATTAATTGTGTTTTAAAATGAGCACTAATTTTCTTATGTTTATAGGAATAGCACCCAATTTCAAGCATATTTCCAGTGTTTGCCTATATGGGCACATATGAAATAGGTACATATGATGAAAGTCAAAAGACAATAAAGTTTTGTTAGATTCATGAGAGATTTATTTCAATGATATATAGGTAGGTATGTATTTGACCAAATTTACATGAATAATAAACCCTATATTAATAGCAAAATTATGCAAATTCTTCGCCAGTAGGTAAAATATGTGGACATCACATAAAGTATTCATAATATGATGTCCGCCCATAACATCTAAAATTCGGAGTTTTAATTCGACGTTTTCAATAGTCCGACTCCTCGCACATGCACTGGCTCACGAGGTAGATTCGTAACATATTTTAAAAAATTATTATGAATAATTATTATATTAATAATCGAATAAATTCTATTTAAAATCCATTAGAGTCTTCCAAATATGATGTTTAATTAGTAACAATTAAATATATTTAAATGAATAAAAACTGAACTACTGTATTTTTAATTAATTTTATTACGATTTCTTACAAAATATGTATGGTTTATGTTACGATTATCCATATAGATAGATTCATAGAAAGTTTGGAAATTTTTCAATCAGACCTATCGTTTGACACGAAACACCATATATGTATGTTAATTTATTTATATTTGGGGATTTGGACATTAAGACAAATATTTACTTAATACTTTGTCAATTAAGGTACCCTATGACACTCGGGGTGACATAACGATTCTAACAATACCCCATTCTTTTAAATCGGTTGAAGAGCTTAGAAGATATGGTGGAATAAAGAAACGAAAAACATACATAGATGAACCCTGAACACATTACACTCTTTTTTTTGTTCGACAGTCTTGTAAAAGAATACAGATCAATGTGGATTTTATTGCCTTACTAAGCTTAGGCTTCAATCGAGAAAGTAGTTTAATGGTGTTTGATGATCTCATATTTTTCATGAGCATCTTGAAAATATATAATAATGATAAAATAATAGTAATGTTATTAATATGAGATATTTGCAATACAAAAATAACGATAACATAAATATATACATGTTATAAATTTAATAATAATAAATTATTTGATATCATTTTACAAAAACATTGCTTTATGTGTATATAGTTAAAATATACTTGATAATTCAAAGCAAATACAAAAATTAAAAATAATAATTATAAATACAATGGGTGACATATTACCAATATAATTATGAAAAATTAAAACATAAAACAGAATTGATAGCACAATATATAATATATTTATATATTTTTCAGCAACTTCTATATTTAAACAAAAACCTTTAGTAGATCATCACATTCTCGTCTACCTTTGTCCAGTATCCAACGCGCCACCGTCTTTTTCAGCACGGTTGTCGATATTTATGTCAATGCATTTCCCACCACGTCATACATATTTGAACATATTGTAAAACGCCGGCGAGTGCTTTCAAAATACAAAATTAGTTGCTACTTCTTATTTAACTGATTCAATTAGGAGCTAGGATATAACAACAACGTTAAGATATTTTACTTATGACTCATGCGGCGTTACATCGCTCTGAGGCGTTCCATTTATTATATTTATTATTCAATATAAATGCTGCCATCTACCGGTTGCGATAAGAATTATTTACTAACCTCAGTCTAAAATGGTACGAATGAAAATCACTAGATTGATTTAAATTCTTGACATAATTTTATATGTATTCTTGATATACGGAATGTTATTACTGAACGGACAATTTTCTTGTGGGTACAACGAAGTGCAACGAAGTAAGCAACTTTTATTAAAAAAATATTTTAAAAGTATGAAAAGCTATCATTACGATGCGCTATCTAACGGTTGGTAAAATGTCGCTGATATTGTTTATTTACGACGTATTACCTACCGCTAGATGGCGCAGCGTGCTCAAACGCTTCTCAAACCGTTATTTAACAGTTTGAGATTTCAAACTTTCAAATTAAGAAAAACAATAAACTGTAAACAATAAACAATTATACAATTATACTGCTATACAATAATACATTTACATGTAGTAGTCAAATCGGTGAGTATAAAAGCATATATTTTTGGGTGTTTGTAATAAACAATATCAGAATCTTAAATGAAACTGCTTCAAATGCAACCATTCCATCAGTATTTTCTTATGACGTTGTCACGTTCAACTATCGTCAGTAAGCCGACTTTACAGACAACCGATTTTTTTTGTATCTCTTGTAAAATTTAAAGAAACACTTGAGAGCGATCCAGAGATACCCTAGTCGCTCGCAAACATATTGCGACTTTTTGGATCTACCGACAAAACATTTTTACTGTACATTTACACTAAACGAAGGTAGAGCTAGAGCAAAGCATTCTACTTTTGTTCTTGCTCTCCCAGTGTAAATGATTATTAGCCATTCTTGTCCGTCGAGGAAAAAGATCATTTACACTAAAAGAGCCAGAATATAGAACCCGTTAGACCAAGAACGGTAGAACGATTTCGCATTCTAGCTGCTTTTCGGCCCTAGAATGTAGCGAATGAATGCTCAGAAAGTTATCAACTTCGCCGAGACCGTACATAATCGCACGTACCATGTCTGACGACGATTGTATAGAAAGTGCTTCTCTCATCGTAATGCACCAGCTAATTAAAAAAATAAAGAAAGAATAAGAGCGCCGTTTGTGGATCTCTAACATCTCTAGTGGATAGCAGAACAAGAGTTCAACATGTGCAAAATATTATGATATGTATTTCACAAGAAGAAAGTGGTCAGTTGCAGAATGTCGATAGACGATTTTGATCATCCGTTATTTTTAATTGACCAACGAATTTTGAGAAAGAATACGAACTCCAGGGATGCAATTCCTTCCAAACAACTTTGAACACATCGTTCGTCTGATCCATTTTGTAAACACGTAAGCAAATGATTTTGGCACGTAGAATGCTAGAACGCTTTGAAGAGACCGCCTAGTCGAGCGAGCGCGTTTGAACACGAACGAATGCTCTAGGCTACTGTTCGCGCGCTCTAGCGTTGTTTACACTACCTAAACGAATGAGCAATTTTTTATTTTATAGAGCATTCTATGTCGTTACCGCAGAACGGCGGTTATAATGCTCTTAAGCTTCCCCCTCTCTGGTTAAAATCACGTGATTTTGGCAGAGTGGGGATAGAATGAGCATTCGCTCGCTTTGTGTAAATGCACAGTTAGAAGTCGTATTAAATAGAAGACTATCGCGGTTGTTTGTCATTATAAATAGGACGGAACTTATGTTTAGCTTGAAAAAAAAATGAAAAATCACGCTTTAACCCCTCACGTTGCGAGGTAAAAACTCACCTATCGCGAACTCACTTTTGCGCGCGACACATTCGCGCAAAAAATCGACGCGAGTCAACGGCCTTGAGAAAAATGATCATAACTTTTAAACCACTAAACTGATTTAAAAAAGATAAAGAGAAAAATGATCGCATTGAAATTTGACATATAAAACATTATAACCTTATCTCGTAAAACAATTAAGATAATAATGAATAAATATTACAAAATTGGCAAACTGAAAAAACTCGCCTATAAAATCATTTCGATTTTTTTGTAAATACAGTTTTTGTAAATATCAAAAATTGTAAATACAGTTATGTTCTTTATTAAATGCTTTACCAAAACGATATTTTTTTTTTACTTATTTGCATACAAAAATACGGAAAAAATATTTATTTATTCAGCCAAGAAAAATTGTATGTATTCTCGTAAAAAAAAATTTTTTTAATTTTTAATTTGTGACTACTTATGGTATTTTTTTATATGAAATTCTTTCAAAATAACTTTATTACTACATCACTTCTTCTTAGAAATCACACCAGAACTTTGAGCTTTGTCTGATATTATAGAAAAATCTAAAGTTTTGAGAGTTTCCGCGTCCGAACCTAATAATAAACTTTGAATGCCCATAATATAAAATTCGTTAGATTTTTTCAATTATATTGTCTTATCATAGACTTATTATATGTCTAATAACTAATTACTATACTCCAAAGAGTCACATTTCATCGAAAAACTATGGAAAATCGCACTTTTTTCTCTCATAGTAATTATCAAAACAAGTTTCATTTTCGCGAGCCATATTAGAAAACAACATATAATGTTCAAAATACGCCTAATTATGTGATAACTTAGGATGTAAATGAAGCAATACCTATTTTATTAGTAAATTAAAGCGACATTACGTCATGTTTCGCGATATATCGGGATATTTCAGAAACATTACAAAATAAAAACGGCCATTTTTTCGCGAGCCGTTTGTTGTTGCCAAAGTATTTTCTTCGAAAATTCGTGAAAAACAGCAAATGGACTGTCTAAATTGACTAATCCTAATGCCTAAACTACTTAAAAATGGAAATTACTCACTTTTATCCGGTATACACTGCACTTATATCCACAAAACACTTCACAAAACAAACATTTCGCGGAACTACGCGGCCGCCGCGCGCTGGCCGATCGGCGACTGTCGTCTGACGTTTATGCTGACTTTTTAATTAGCCGATCGATATTATCGCCGCTGGCCGCCGGATTAAAGACTATTCGGCCATGTATTTCAGCCGTCAGAAAGCATAAAGTACGACGTTTCGAATCGTAAATTGCATTTTTCGCAGCGGCGAGCGCGATATCCAAAATCGGATGTTACGGATTGTAGGCGGCCGCCATACATGTCCCCAAATGGATGTTACGTGCTCAGCGGGTTTTAACAGCAATGTGAACTAAAAAGTAGAAAATAATTTATAAATACATATAAATATATCGTTCAACGGCTATAGGAAGTACCCTAAATCAATATAGGTAAATTTTTAATAAATTAAAAAAGAGAATTAAGTGATTGACAACAAATAATTTTAATTTTAAAAAGGGTGAGGCGCTTTCTACTTTTTTTATAATAACTCGCAAATTCGCATATTTCGCAAAAAGCTAGCAGTCAAATATTGATAACAATTGATATTAAATCGATGTTGTTACGTTGTAAAAATTCGCGCGCGCTGAACTCGCCGCCCCACCACTATTATAATCTGCGAAGTAATCTCAGAAGTTTGCCGCCTACCCGTAGATGACGATTGACAACGATTCAGTCTATCCCGGACAATGGCGGTTGCAACATTGCCGAATCGTTGTGTGCTATAACTTACCCGGTAAATTCGTTTTTATCCGATTTATAAAATCCACTAAATTCAATATAACTAACAGGCACCGTAAACAAGTTTTCAGGCACAGGCTGAAGAGAAAATTGAGGTCAATTTGATGCGATCAAATGACAAATATCTTCCCTGTCTGTTACTCGCTAGTGTCTTGGATCCATGGATTGTACGAGCGACGCGTCGCCAGTAAATCAATCAAGCGTACGGCCGCACAATACCGCATCCTTCCTCCGGCGGCTTCAAGATTTCCGTTTCGACTCCACCGTAAGGGGGGAGGAATGGGAGGGGAACCAAAGGAGACTTAAAAGGAGGGGAAGAGGGAGGGGGGTCGTGGAAGAAGCGCAAATCGGAAACATTTATATGTACGGTATACCATTAACATGATTGTTTTTGTTGGGTAAGTATTTACTTATTTATTTATTAAAAACATATACATTCAAATGCAACAACACAAAATAAAAGGAATTTGCGTTTCAGAAAGGTCCCGGTAAATGCTTCTAAATTTACTCTACATATAACTGAGCCCAGGTTAATTAAACGTATTTTAAACACATAAATTAAACGTATTTTTTGTTTTTTATTTACCATAATTTTATTAATATTACAGAAAGTACCAAATCGTTAATTATTATTACTTATAACATATTCAATTATATATCGTTACTTATAACATATTAAATTATAGTATACCCTTTTTCTTATTATATATGTATATACTAAGACATATAATAGTACATGTAATATTACATGTAATACAGCTACTTTTTAATAACTTTTATATTACATTCTGTAAACTTTTGTACTACATTTTATTAAATAAAATTTGCAAGTAGCCATTTAGATTTTTCATTTACTTTTTAATTTTCTTTTATGTATTTCACGTGTATTTATTTGTTATATTCAACGACTATATTTATGTCATGTCCGCTCAAGGACAAGCATTGCTTAGTTAGGCGAGTTCGGGAAGAGAGCATCATTTAATAACTTAGTTTAATTTCTTGCTGCTCCGAAGTAGTCATTTGAATAGGAAGCACATGACAAACGTGTTGTTGAACTGTCTCATGTTGCTCATTACATAGCCTAAAAACGTAAGAATGATCAACTAGGGTGTCAACTAATTATTAGAATTGTCAACTAGGAATTATCAAATGTTCTGTCTGTATGTAAGTCAAATATTACGGTGGAAATGCATGTTTGTTTTTCTATTGTGCTCAGTAAATTGCAACCGAGCTCGCCTTGCAAGGCACCTCTGTGATAAGGCGAGTTGACTTCCTGAGTTTTTTTGGGGTGCCACGGTTTTGCCAAATAGAAAAAACTATTTTTTTTTAATATTTTAATTAATATTTTAACGGCAGTTGATATACTACAAATGTGATAGCGCCCTTTTTGTCATTTTGGTGGCCATCGCGTCGCATTTATAAGAACGTCGTTTGTATTATTACAATATTGCCCGGCATATTGAATATTACCAAAAAAAAACATATCCAACAAAGTTGGATATGAAATTATTTGTCTACATTCCAGGTTATTTTTAAAGTAATATATCCCGATGTTAATTTGTACCTCAAAAAGTTGGTCAATCTCATTGAAAGGTTGAAAATCTGTCAATTTTTTTTGGTTTTCCAGTAAAAATCCACAAATTTCTAAATCGGTTCAAGCGTTTAGATGTTATGGTGGAATAAAGAGACGGAAAACATACGTAGATGAAACCTTATCACATTACACTTCTGTTTTGCTGGGCAGTCGTATAAAAGGAATAAAAACACGACTGCCTTTACATAAAGTGAAGTATTGTATTTATAATTATTTTTATTACTGTTTTATTGAGAAATATTTAGGTTTATGTATTTTATCCATATAAATACATGTATATTTCCGGAATGCACTCAGTTAGTCTTTAATTTGACACTAAGCACGATATATTTATGATAATTTACATTTGGACATTTAGACAGCTTGACAGGTATTAAGATATTTTAACAGGTAATCTCTCTATGATACTCGGGATGACATGATTATCACAATACCGCACACTTTTAAATCAGTCCAAGAGTTTAGAAGTTATGGTGGAATAAAGAAACGGATAACATACATAGCCATATATGGCTGGCCATCAGGGTCCATACCCTGAGCACATTAAACATCTTTTTTGTTAGGCTGTCGTGTAAAAACAAATATTAGGAAATCAAAGATCATTGTCATCAAAGATAAAGATCATGCATGATGAAAGGCTAAACACCGAGGTATGAACGCGACAAATTCTACTAATCCGCAAATGTACCCACACGGGCCTGGTATGCGTCGCATCTATTATATCTGAGCGCATTTCAGACACTCGGACAGACAAAGGCAATTAGTGTTATATTGGAGTAACATGACAGCATGGCTAAACGGCTGCACTATCACCCTCTACCCCCATTTCATCCCCCTCTCTTCCCCTTTACCCCCAAAGCACCAGCCACTCCCCTAGACCCTCCTGATGCTACTAACTATCGTGTACAACAACCTAGCAAACATAGCAACTTGAGTTGTTATCAATTTTCTGGACATTGTTATGGTGATTTCTCAGATAGATCAAGAAATAAAGGACTAAAGGCATAATTTTGATCATTGACAGTTAAAAGCAGATATATTTCACTTTTTTCAACTATATTTTTGAAAAATAAATTGTCCAAAAATAACTAAAAATATGTCATGAAGGAATAATAGGTCCTTATCTATGCAGCTACGGTCATATACAGTAGGTATATTAAAGAACATTTTTTCATATAATTGATATTAATATTTTTTATTTAAAAAAACATAATTATATATTATGCAGTTTTGACATTTTATTAGGAGTTTAGTACAAACCCTCGAATATATATTTTATTTTTAATCCATTTATAAAATACAACTTTTGAATAAAATCCAGCCAGCCCAAGGCTTACCTACTAGAGATTAGGATAATGTGAATTTTAGTGCAACTATTATATGTTATAGATGAACTGCAGTTGCATTAGTTGATTAGTCGGCACAGAAAGTCACTATCTTGGTAATGTTTTCAAAAAACGACGTACCTAATGCTAATATGTTATGTATGTATGTGCTAATTCATATCTTATCCTCAAAAACAAATGTTATAACGGGGTAAATGATTTTTTAAACAATAATGACAAATAAATATTATAAAATATTTTTTTTGTACTTCTCTGACTGTTTAAACCTATTTTTAATTAATTATTGCTTTATTTTCTGACAAATCGTAGATACTTAAATAATACCACGGTGACATTTTAATTCAAATTCAAATTGACATTTCCCTTAATACCTAGTAACGGAAAATGTACTATAATAATCTGTAAATATTTTTATGATTAGGTTTATTTTACTTATTAATATGTAAGTTTTTTTCATTTTCGTGTTTGTTTGCCTCCTAATTTGGAAATACTTTTGTTGTTTAGCCTACATATTTAATCAATTGGTTATTGTTAGTTTCTTAATTTTATCTAGTTACAGTTGTTTCTTTCATTTTAACCAACTCTGCGATGATGTTTTAAAATTAATTTATTAACTACGATAACCAATATATTTTAGTTTTTTTGTTTGTTATTTATATTGTTTCTATGTTTTATTTCTTATAAATCTATGTATATATTAATGTATTCATATGTAAATTATGAATTAAGTAAAAATATATTTAATTGTAGAAAATATTGTACACCTCACAGGTAAATTGTATAGCATCTATTACTCATAGATTATGTAGGTTAGACTTATGTACTTACAGTTCAAAAAAATGTATTATTATTATTGGAAAATGACATTAATTTGATGAAATAACATGAAATTTCATCATGATATTCAAATTTCATCAAATAAAATCAAATTTCATGGAAAAAACATATTTCATGGAAATTCATTTGAATTTATAATTCCAGTACAAACCTGAGTTATCCATGTTCAACATGCCAATATGTAAAATTGCAATTACATAGGCATGGACACGAAATAAAAGTTTGCTACGCTTGCTACACTTGCTACGCTTTCTCACGATTGCATGCGGTGATTTCAATATTCATTATTTCAATGATTTGTGATCTTATTTTTAAATTATTTATATATTAAAATCGTCGCTGATAGAAGACAGATTTCAGCAAAATTGGATTAATAGATTAATCTTTAGGCCTGGTAAAAGTATAGCAAAAAAATAACACAGTAGCTATTGTCAAATAGAGACGATCCCAAATGCCTATGGTAAAATTGCCCTCAGCCAATATTCCATTCCGAGAAGACGAATAGTCATAGACGGACGATAATGGCACTTCTTTCGCTCCCCCCGTCCTATTATTCGCGGAGACATTGTTTTGCAGTCGTAGAAAAAAACACAGTAACTATAAATTTCCACCTTTTAGGAAAAAAGAATTCGAGTGTTTTTAAAACCGGACGCATTTACCGTGGAAATATTTGAAATATTTCTTAATTTATTAATGAAGTAATTAATGGACTTTATTCGTGCAGAATTAGTCGTCTAGGACTGCAAGATAGCCCGATAACTTGCTAACAAGGTAAAGTAAGCATCGATTCGGTATATACAATTTTAACTGCGGATATGGGTCTTGAAAAAGGTGTCTGCGAAATACTTTTGGATAAGTAGAATAATACGTTTAGTTAAATACGAACACGCTGGACAGAGCAAGCCGTGACCCAAACATCCTAAACACAGTGATACTGGAGACGTGGGTTTACGGGTACAACCCAGAAACAAAGATGCTGTCCTCACAGTGGAACATTTATCATTACCTAGGCCAGTGAGCTGCTGTGGACGATACTTCGTAGGGTTACAGAATTATCTGTAACACTATCGTGAATGTTTCTGTGTTAGAACAGAACGGGTTCGTCGTGATACTGTCCGGTCACTAACTGTTATTCTCTTTATTTATTTTTACAATATCACGCATTGACACTCGAAACGTTGTTTCGACCGAAGTTTTTGTTTTAATTTTCCTAAAGTAACCACAATTGAAGAGCTGCTTTGATAATAAGTATGTATTTACCACTAGAACACGTTGTTTTGATATAAACTATTGCATAATGAAATTAACACGTGTGTCTTTTACTATCGCTAAATAACTGCTAACTGTGATGCGTCAAAACAAAAACATAAAAAGTTACTTATTTATTGCTCACCAAGCATTAGTTTTATTTTGACTTATCAAAAACGTAGTTACAGAGTTTTTTTTTCTATAACGCCACGGCAGAGTAGAGCTGGGCCCTGCAAACGTGCGCGTACTCGTAGAGTACGTAGGAATGGTATTAGCGACGCCGCGATCCATTCGTCAAAGCGGCTCCCGGCATAATATCGCTGAAAAACGCGGCGGCGTCGTAAAATTTTATTGATGCCCGTAATATCTGCATGCGAGCGGCAAAAAAGCCCTCTATTGTCGTCGCCAAATATTATGAATATTTCCTTCGATGCCGGATGCTCTCTACTCGAGGAGGGACTAGGGAATGTCGGTTTGCCGATGCTAATATCGATATCGTTATCTAAGACTCAAATAATAAATTCCAAAATTACGATTTTTTGTCGTAAATACCACTAAACAAATATTATCAAACTGTTACAACTCAATCGTCAATATTATTTTTTTTAAATGTTGGCATGTTAGTAATATTTCCAGTGTTTGGCATAAATAATTTTGTCTTCAGAACAATGAAGTTATTTCGACATACAAAATTCCTAACATTCTTCTATATATCTTCTATATATCATCTGTAATAGATCAGTAATTTGTAATCCGCTTTAGAGTTCAAAGATACTCACTCGCATGCTGTCGAACAAATGTGGCCTTAAAAATATTCTGAGAGTTTATGTAGAGCGGTTTTCGCAATGCCACCTCATAGATTGTAAAACACGCAGGACCATTACCGGTATAACCTGTCTCCATAAGCTTTTACACAACCCACAAAACAGCCAGGTTAGTCTAGCAAATCTTAAATTTCATATGCCACCACGAATAACTAGCAGCTTCCATTCATCTTCTGTTGTCGCTTGCAATAGCAATATCCTGTCGAATATACCTTTTATCAAAAAGTGTAGTGTTTTTAATACCACATGAAAACGATTAGATATATTAAATAGTTCCATGAATTTAATCAATTTTCAATCAAATCTAAACTATTCTAGTCTATAAACTTCTACTTTTTGAGACTAAACTGACTGAACATCCTAATGTATTATATGACTATTATATATTATACCATAACCACGTATACCACATACCATAAACTTTAATATCCAATTATACATATTACATTTTTTCTTTATATATATCATTTTTTTTTAACATCCTTGTCTTTATTATTAACGTGATAATATTATTTTTATTTTAAGTGGTTCATGCAAGCATTGTAAACATTTCATAAGATAGTAATTTAAAATGTTGTAAATAGGTTTTCGCTAATAATCTTTTATATGTTTACTATCTGTAAGTTTACTGTAAACTTAATTAGGTTAATTAATTATATTTTGGAAAAACCATTAATTCGACGAGATCTATCAATAAAATTATATTAAACGACGGCTTGGCAGAAAAGTGCCATTACCTCAATTTGGCATAACAAGAGATCAACACATACATTTAAACTTCTATATTATTGTACGTGCTGTACAATAGACACATCACCAATATTTTTCACCGCAATTCATAGTGACATTTTATAAAACATATCCTATTCATATGTGCTTATACTGACTCGTTACATATTTATATAATATGAATACTATTGTAGATCACATCAAATAATTTTAATGTTTCGCACGTAAATACATAAGCCATCTAGAAATAAACGCATTTTAAAAATCATGTTTTTATATAGTACCTATTTATTTCAAGTAGTGATAGCAAATACAAGAGCATATGATAAAAGGATAAACTTTGAATAAATGGAAATACCTCAAGTGACTAATATATATTATTTATTTTCGAAAATATACAACATTAATCAGTTGTATCATAAATGTTAAATTATTCAACTTATAACAATCATATTTCCAACGGTTTACAAATATATAGAAACAAATAAAGAAAGCAATATATATTTTAAATATAGAAATAAACGGAAAGAACGAGTAATTGAGTGTAAATGTGTGTTCATTAAATTATCTAAAAATTACAACTCTTTCATAATCAGTTTAGGCTGTGTATCCCTGGTGTATGATGTTGTTAAGGTGTGTATATGTTTGTGTGTGTGTGTGTATGTGTGTGTGTATGTGTGCGCATATGCTTGTATAATAACTTCCTATTATTCAGTTTTATAAATTCGTTTAATTGCATATTTTATTTAAATACGAGTATAGGAATATTTTTTTTTATGTTATAGATTTGCATATCATATAATAATGAAGAGTTTGCAGAATTGCTAATATTGCGTTTTGAAATGTAGAAACTAAGTATGTTTAAAATTAAAATGGTTTATTAATTTTATCGAATTAATATCGATAATTTATTAGTGTATATCTATTCCACCCCTAGCGCTATTGTGTTGTTGTTTTCCCTTATTTCGGGCGTATGTTGAAAGCTTTCGAAGGCGATCGTGGCGCCTACGATATGGCGAATTAAATTATATGTGAAACGATAACTCGACTTTGCCGACTTGTGGTAGATTCCGCATATAACCTGCTTACAATTCGGGAAATGAAATGGGATTGAAGGGAAATCGAAGGCCTTTTAGCAGTCTGGAAAGGCGCAGTTACATGTAGTCTGTACCAAATATTGTTTTTTTTAACCTAAAACTATAAATTAGATATGTAAGTAAATATTCATGGTTTCACATATTTTTTCCGAATATTTTTCATATCCAAAATCATAATCATAATGACTCTATTACTCCAGAAATATTAGTTTATACACAGTAAATAAATTTAATAGTAATATAGTATATAATATGTACCTATTAAATTATATTTTGTATTGTTTTTATTCATTTTAAATTTTTATATTTGGTATGATTTCCTAACTCTATTTTTAAGCCAATATGATTATGTAAACACTATCTAATTGAGACATTTTTTTTATTTATTATGACTACATAACGATTGTATCTTTTCAATTTTACTTTGATTGTCCAGATAATAAGAATTAATAACTATTAGTGAATAGATTTTTTCTAATTTATAATGTTCTTTCCTTTACTTAGTTATTACCTATATAGGTTCATACATATAATAATAATAATTTTAAAATATCCGCCTTAGGAAGACCTATGCCTAGATAGGTGATATTAAAATAGGATCACTGGTAATAGTTTTTGGCATACCTATTATGTTATTATTTTTTGCTACTAGATTGTTGTTTATCACATTTGATTTGGATATGTTGTTCATTTTACTATAGATTATTGTAAATTACTAATTAAATTTAATTATATTAAATTAAATCACAGGATTTAGGATTTTGCTCAGCTTAAATAATAGGCTATATAATCACGATAACAAAAGCACATTGAAAATTACAAACAGCGCATTTCATAATCAATAGATCGATATAAACAACTCATAATTTTATATATAATTATATCATAATAAAATCATAAAATATAAAAAAAGGCAACAACAAAAATAAAAATAGTTTAATACACGTCATAAATTAAACAAATATTGGTTACTAATGAAACACTCGAAAATAATTAAACTCATTCGATCAAATAAGCCAAATTGAAGGAAATATATAAATTACAGAAATTAGAAAGAGTCAAAATTATTAAAATAGCATATCCCCTAAAAAATATTGTAGATTATAATCTACATTTTGCATATTATTTTCTTACAAAATATCAACCTCCCTGAGTAGTTCAATACCATTTAAAAAACAATCCCTGTGTTTTCTTCAGGCGTTGGAAGAGGAATAAGGGCTTTAAGAAAAAGAAGAATAGTCACTTAACTATATATCCTATTTTGAATACGACTTCCGGTTTCCGTAACTGCCTTTAGCGAATGACTCTCCCCTTCTAAACCTCATTCACCCACCCCTAGATCGCCCCTAAATATCAAACTTGCATATTGTAATTTTTTATCTGCATGTCGTTTCGGATACATCGTTATTATAAGGGTTCGTCTACGATTGTCGATAAGTGGATGGTATTATAATATTAAAGTTTTTCCAAAAATTGGCTGCTTAAAGAGTATTATAATTTCTTTTAACGCAAAAAAAAAGCAAAAAAGAAAAAACATGTAAAAAAAATATTAATTTAATGTTTGATTGCAACTCTTTATCAGTTTTTATATTTTATTTCAATAATAAAAATACTTTTGTAGAGGAAACGTTTTTTTTTAATGGCGGCGCTTCTTTTGGTTCTTCTTTTTATAAAGTACCAGGACATTTAAAATGTATAAGAAAGTTTAAACAATAATATGTGTTGATAAGTTAATATTTCATTGGAAAAGAAATGTTAAAGTGACGTTTATATTGTTCTAGAAAGGACTGCCAAAATATTTTTCCAAATTAGGTTGCTTTTGAAGTAAAGATATATATATTTAAAATCAGAAAAAAATCACATTATAAATATGTTCACGCGAATTTACCGAGTGAAGTTAGTAGCACATGAGCGATGCCACAAATTTCAAGAGGAAAATCATTTTATCCTATTTTTAATGTCAAACAACCGCGATAGTCTTCGATTTTAAAAATTCATAGGTTCCTAATTAATTGTAATAAATAAATAAACTAACAACTAGAGCTGTCAACTATAACGAGCGAACTCGTCACCTCAAAAAGTTTTAATGAAATTTATCGTTCTGTCTCCCGAGAGGTGAGCGCAGAAGACTTAAAACGAAAAACAATCCACAGTCTAGCTACGCCACCTGCCCGTCAGAGGCCAACACCATACGGTGAGGCACCGAAAAAGGTAACCAGCGGGTAGCCTCGGCCCCTGACTACCAGTTTGGATAGATATCTCCATCTGGAATTAACCTTCAGGATACGTCCTACCTCCTGACTGCTTAAAGGATCGAGGTCGCTTGCGCATACCTCTCCCTTATGAAGCGGTGATACGGTGTCGACCGAATCTATCGCAGATCACAGCATCCATTGCCCGGCCTATTCACCTTGGATCGGGTGGCCGAATGGTCGTTTCATAAGCAGTTGCAATAAGATTAACAATCACCCCCGCTCTATAGGAAACATTACTGTTCCCAGACTCCCCCGGCTGTTAGTCGGAGTGTACAATCAATCGGCTGACGATGCACGGTGCGCAAACCGTCCAGGAGCGCTCGAAGATTGACTCCTATGGAAGACTGGCCCGCAGGCCAGCGTCCTACTCTGGATCTTCCTTTTGCGTGGAGGCCGCCGGATGGGTGTTGACTCGTGTGTGTAACCGACCGTAAACGAATGGGTTTTCGTGGCCAACTCTAACAGGGCCCATTAGCTCCCTTAATAAACTTACAGTAAAGAACATTATTGTGACTTACTTGTTGTTTCAAAATAACGGATTAAATTGCAATTAATATCGATATATATATATATATATATATATATAAGTTATGCTTTCCCACCGAAGTCAGATAATACGTCCAACTGGACAACCGATAGGCTAAAAATATTATCCGGTGAAAAGTATACCCACAAAATACATTCCATAAAGATACTCAATATGGGAAAATGAGTAAGCACGATTCGCTTCGCGTCCACCCCCGCAGTAGCAATATCCATCCCTCCCAAATGGAGAACGTCAAAGTAGATTACCCCATACGCCTTATTTTGAATTTGGTCGTGTGCCCATAACTCATAGATATTTTAATATCATTTCTCAGCATTCAAAGATCGCGCTGTCAGTATATATTCTCGCATCTGCATATTTTTCTTGACTATTATCCGGGCGCTGGCGAAATCACCCACCTTTGTCGCCAGGCACGAAGAGAAATCACGCTATACAGCGTGCTTGAAAAATATTAGAATTTATATAAAACAACAAGGTGTTAAAAACGGATATTTTTTGTATCATTGATTGTATAGATCATTAGGTTGATCAATATTATAGAATATTTTGGTATCCTTTCTACGCCGCCGGCATGCTGGTGAAGCTGAAATTATTGTACTGCGGGACTAATAGAATGTATTTCGCTATTTATAACAACATTGTTAGTGAATAGTTTTTTATAAAGCCCATAATTGTTTATTAAACCCAATAATTTAATACATTCGATTAAAAGTGACATCTATCGCATTTTTATGTAGGCTGATTTCATCACAGAAATTATACGGAGAGATAGAATGCCATCTATTAGTCTATCTGAACAACTTGGTGCGTAATTATTACTTACTGAATCCTGTACACCAAATAAAAAATTGACATATTTATGTAAATAACATAAAAATAATAAGAACTAAATTTCGAAATTCGTTTGATGTTATATTATTATTTTATTTCGAGATAGAATACCATATAGGCGTGTTTAGGCCGCTATCTGTAGTGAGATGCCATACTGACACACCACTAACGCCACCATAAGAGATAATGCCACGTAAGAAATGATTAATTAATTTTTGGAGCTATGAGTACCATCTACATGTTACGTTTCGTAATAAATTCCTAGCTGCCAAATCTTTGTACATCACTAACCCTTCGATTAGCGGCATAATTTTATGGCAGACCGAGGCAATTTATTGGAATTTCTTGCAATATCGCCGCGCTCGACAAATAGTACTATGACTATGGAAATACTATAGCAATCACAAAAAGAATAACTGTGCAATAATCATATTAAAATTTTCTATATATAACATTAAAATTTCATTTTGTAAAACAATTAGATAATTATGAATAAATATGAGAAAATCGAAAAAGTATAAAAAACTCGGCATTTCTAACTTGTACTTGTCTTACGGAAAAATACGGAGCCCTATCAAGAAATTGTAAATACTATCGTGATCTTTATTAGATTCCCTATCAAATATAATAATAAGTTTTGCTAAATAAAATACAATTTTTTTTAGATATGAAATCATAAAACCAATAGAAATTTTGATGATGTCTCGAAAAAAAAATTATGATGTTTGACAATGGATTTTTACCAGAAATATTCGCGAAATGACGCGCGAAATTATTCTAGCGGCCTATATATCTATAGTAATAATGAGATATTTGGTATGGATTTTAGGATGCGTTCGAATTAGAAAATAATATTACTGTGGCCTCCGAAAGCAAGCCGCCAATATTGGTCGATACGTAGTCAAAGGTGTTCTAATGTGCAACCAAATTTGGTCGTTGCGTAGCCGAAGGGTAATTAACTGTTATAAGAAAGTAAAATAAAAATATTACCTATTACAAATTATTCAATATTACTTGTAGTTATTGACAATAATGTGGGTCCATACCTATGAAGCAATATTCTAAACGTAAGATTAAACAAATAACAGTGAAAGTATATAGTTAAATATTGAAATATTCACCCCTTTTATCTGTGCAGTTTTGTCAGTTTAATAGGAGTTTTTATTGCCTTGGCTCTAGAACACTCATTGGAAGGAATCAATGGACACTCCCTTTCTTTAATTCCTCTTTGGAGTTGACTTTTCCCCTGTAAAAAAAATATTTTAATTCCTTAAAAATTATAAATCTGATGGAGCCAAGATCTGGCGAGTACGATGGGTGACGAAGAATCCGCAGTCACAACTGAAGCAAATTTGCTATTGCTTGCTTTACTTGTGTGAGTACTGTGATTATTGTCACGTAGAAGCAGTAGTGAAGAGATCGCGAACTTCTCCATCATTGTTTGCAGTTCGTCATTCGTCGTTTCAAAAGTACGATGTGAATGAAACAGTAGCATCCGCGTCGAATCGCACCGTTATAATTTTAATTTACGGTCACATATGTATGCAATAAAAGTTTTCACAGCTCCTAAAAACCAATACTCATCATTTAATTTTAAAAACTGATTTTACCATCAACAGAATTCAAGCTTCAGACTTTAAAGATTAAATGCATTACATCATTTGAGCAGTGTTAGTGGTGACGTATTTTCTATTCAACAACGAAACATGCTGTGCTTTCGGCCAGGAGGAAACACACGAGCGATTTATCCAATCCTACGGGGATCTTCGCCTCGAATACGAATGTTGAATATTTAATATTGCGTCGAGCATATTGGTGGAGATGTCAAACACTATGTAGCCAGGCCAAAGGGAATAACAAATATTTTTGAATACTTAATTTCGGCAAATGCGGGTATGGCATTTTACATCATAAGGCAACTGTTCTGGAAGCGCCGCTCAGATATACGTTGTAGTGTATATGAGATCGAATGAGGAATATTATGAGTAACTACATGACTCTTGATAGGTGAATGTTGACAAAATACGTATACATATATTACTTTTCTTCAAGATGTTTCAAATGATTACAAATTAGATGGGTCTCTGCAGTTTTTATATTTTTTTTAAATCTGTGTTTAAATTGAAAGATGTAGAATGACATATACGCAGTTTTATGTAGAAAACGAGCGAACCTCAGGATTTTTTGTAGTTGTCAGTAAAAAATCATCGCTTTAAAAGACCTACTTTTTTTATAAGCCTACCAAAAAATTAACGATTTCTTGAATGATAAAGATGGCTTGTGTATATGTAAATTATTTTTCAGATTCACTCACTGTATATATAATTTTACTAAAACCAAAAGGATTTTATTTATTACCTCACCTTTTTTCTTTTTATTTTTTTATCTATTTGCTGGAAACGCATATTTGCTGGATTTCATAGTCTTCGGCGGTTGCAAAGATTTTTACCAGTGGAGGCTAAGAAGACCGTAGCTCAATCACTGCTATTGCCTATCCTAGACTATGCTGATATCTGCTACCTTGACGTCACTGAAGCCATCCTTGACAAATTAGAGCGGATGTATGCATTAGGTATATCTTCAATGCGAAAAAAATTGATCACGTCTCTGAGTATAGAAGCAGACTTCATTGGCTTCGAATACGTGAACGTAGAAACATGCATACCTATTCTTTTCCTTCTTTATAACATACACAACAATCCTACCGCTCCCTCTTAAACTTAAGTGGATCATGACCTTCAGCATATATACGCAATATGATTTACGTTGAATTATCTATACTAATATTATAAAGAGGTAAAGTTTGTGATGTTGTAGGAAGTAATCTCTAGATCTACTGAACCGATTTCGAAAATTCTTTTACCAATAGAAAGTCACGTTATTTGTGAGTGTCATAGGCTATATTTTAAAAATGAAAAAACTTTTTCGTGGTAGTCGGATTTGCAAAGTAAGTCGGAGAATAAACGGTCGAACGAAAACGTTTCTAACTAACGCTGCCTTAACAATGAGAGATGTATGATTAAGTTCTAGAGAAAAGTTGTAGAGCTTGATAATGCTCTAAAAAAGTCAGCGACAGCATATGTCTAAGTTTTATATTTAAGTCACAAAAAGTAGTATTTTATGTTAAAAAAATAATTTAATGTTTATTGTTCATATCAAATGTTTAATGGTCATATTATCAACAATTATGAATTCTTATCAAAATAAGAAAATATATCGTCTCAAGTGTTTAAAACAAAAGACTTTTCCCTTTTACTGCATAAATAGTTAAAGAGATAATACGCTCACAAATAAGACACTCACAAGAAGACACCCACAAATAACGGTAATATAGTCAAATTGGCATGCAAATACATACATACATATGCAGTAAAAATGTAACCCTTCTTTTGGCGGTCAGGTAATAAATCATAGCACTCAGTACTAACCGAACCACACTCATAATTTCATCACAGGTAAAAACTTTTACCGCCCAACGAAGTGGGCACGGGTCAGCTAGTATACAATACAATACAATCTCATTCTACTATAGTAGGTAGGCATTTCCACTTTATAAGTAATTATGGAAAATTAACTATTGTTTGTTTGTTTGTTTGTTTATACTTTTTATTGTGAAAATATTATAATGGGCGGGTTTATTGTCATATGACAATCTCTTACAACCAACCCTACTATGACGTGTTAGATGTATGTAGCGAGTAGCATGTCTGTAAGTGTGTGTCTTATTGCATTCCATCGACAGAATTGAAAATGCAATTCCGTTAATTAGATCCCAACGGAAAATAGTGACCCAGCCGGGAATCGAACCCGGGACCTTACAATGTAAGATCAGGCGACCTACCCACTATGCCACCGGACCGTGTGATACTTGTGACAATATAAATTAATTTATATATTTTTAAATGGGTATCTTACCTAATCATTATTAATTAGAAAATTACGTAATAATGAAAATTTCTGGTTAAACAAAAAGAACAATGTGCATCATAGTAATGTGGCCATGGAAATATATAATCATACTCAAAAAAAAATACAAAATTAAATATTGGTCAAATCCAGCAACGTCGATAAAAATAAACATTATGTTTTTTGGCAAATGGCATCTATCAGGATATATTTTTTATTTTATTTACAGCATGACACTCATGGAATATGGATTCAGCATCATCCAAATCCCTTGTTATATATAGGATTATTGACTATGGTCTATAATTTTTTGAACTGGTTCTTATTATCTAAGCAGGAGCTTTGGTGAAGGAAACTGTTCAAAATCTCGCTAAGCCGGTGCCGATCAAGGTGTAGGTCAAATTTATTCTGACATTGGGTTGATGGAAGCCACTATACACTGGGACCTCCGATATATGCTCACAAGCGAACATAATATTATGGTGATGTAGGACGAGCAAATCATCATGATTCAAACTCGATGAAATATTTTTCATTTTCATTGTATTATATTATATATTTTAAATAAGCCCTAAGGTAAGGATCTCTACTGTTGATATGTTCAAATTGATGTTAGATAATTATTTGGTGTTATACCTTATGTGGTATAATATTTTTTTTCAATATTGACTATTTAAAAAAATGTAAAACAATTATTAAATAAATTGACAATGAAGATATGAAATCATTTAAACATGATTGGAGTTTCTAAAATACTGAAGATAGCCACAATATAAAAACGGAGAGTCAGTTATAAAATAGACGAATTAAAAATATTGCAAATAAAACATTTCATTTCCCATTGTGATTTCACAATAAAGAGTAAAAATTAAAAAAATACAACAATAACAGAGGCGTAGTAGGATTATAATTTTTTAAAATTATTGACTATTTCTATATAATCCAGTCTTTTAGATTTTCGAAGATGGATTAAATTATAAAAAAATATATTGACTATTTCATCATCGATAATCAAAATGATTTGATTTTATTAATGTAAAAATTTAAAAATTTTAAATTATAAATATAAAAAAAGATTGTAATAACAATAATCATGGAAGATTAGAAAATCCAGTCTATCCCTTCCTATAAAATCCCTCTCAAAGTGCCTAACAGAATATATTGAGTCCTTAATAAGCATATCCTGGACCATTTTCTGAAACTGAACGTCTCCTAGATCCCTGACGTACAATGGAATCTTGTTATAAAAAATATTGGACTGATACAGGAGTCTCAGTCGAAGAATCGAAGAATCCGTAGAATTTTCTAATACGTTTCCTTCCTTCACAATCTTTTCTAAAGAGAGAATCGACAAAGATAGATAACTACTCACCGCTCGAAGACGTCACAGGGGGTTGATGTCGGGGGGTGAAGTGGTGGGGGTGTCGGATGGGGGTGATGGGATGGGGACTGACAAATGGCGGTGGAAGGAGTGTCGCAATATCCGCTTCCTCTTGGCGGCGTCCATAAAACGCGCCACCTAGCTGCCGCCGCGGCAGCGAGCGATCCAAAATAAATATGAAAAAAGATGGCGCGAGGGCCGTTTCAAAATTCTATGGCACTTAAAAACCATTAGCATACTTCGCCCCCGAGGGAAGGGTGTCATTACGGAATATATTTGCTATCTACCAGAGCCCATTGTTCGCGAGAATCGTTTCTCTGTGAGACTGTGTTGGTTAAATCAAACCAGATACTTTGCATTTATGGCTTTGATGATCTCTTTAACCCGAGGCTTTGATGTGGCAGAATTTAATTATTTATTTTATTTATTTATTTATTTATCTCTTACTTTACATGATTAATTTACCTATAATTACTTTCAACAATATATATTTTAAAGCCCATGAAATATACTAAAAAAATGCGTGAAAGTAATTATACGTAATTATAATAATAAAAAGCCCATGAAATACACTAAAATTAAATTGCTTCACGGCAGAGCCCTGTATTCAGGTGATATGTTGTGCGGTGGTTAACTTTTGCATCCATATAGAAGACTACTGCAATATTAGGCAATTCAAATTCAAATTCAAAATTCTTTATCCATAAAGTTATATTTTTTTTAGTTGTCCTAACTAGACCTCGCCTGTACTAAGGTAGGCTTAATGTAAAAGAATGTAGGGTGTTACGTAACTTGAGATATTTTTTTTATATACATAGCAAGTAATAAATAAATGTAATATATTAAATATAAGAAGATGGATATTTATACATATAATAGCACGTAATAATATGACATTTAAGAATATACATACATATACACATACATACATAAATACGTATACCAAATACATATAAGTATACTGTATAAATAAATATTAAATAATACTATGTAGATTTCAAAAACTCGTTCTTTATTTTAGTATATATACATATTTTGTTATTAGTGTCTCCGTTTCTTTTCGACCCATAGTCAAAAGTGACTTAATTAGGTTTCTCTTTACAATTTGGGGTCAGGTCTCCTCCCTTTTCTGCGGCAGGTCAAAAGCTCTTGGGTTGTCGGGTCGGACAATTCGGCTTTCTCGAGGTCTCTTACGATGTTGGACCATCAGGTCAGTGGCGGGCGGTCTCTTCCTTTCATTTGCCCGGATAGTTTCAGAGCAATTTGTACCACATGGTCGTTGCCTCGCTTATTGACATGCCCTTACCAGCATAGGCGGTTTTTGGTGATCTTATCTGCGATTGGTGTAAACTTGAAGCTACCTCGTATGTGTTCATTACAGATTCTGTCCAGCCCAGTTACACCTACGGCCCACCTGAGCATCTTCATTTCGTTGGTATACTCTTTTTGCTCATGTTTCTTCTTCGTTGTCCAGCATTCGCAGCCATACAGTAGTGTCCAACGGACTGCCGTTTTGTACACTTTCCCTTAGTTTTTAGGAGAATACGTGGGTCACACAGCACGTCAGTAAGTGAAGGCTTTTTTGGCCATGCGACGTTAATTCTATGAGATACATCAGCGTCGACGTTGGCATCGGGTGTCATGATGGAGCCTAGGTATTTGAACTTCTCTACTCTGGGAATAGGTGACAACTCAAAAATGATACTTCTGGTGAAGTATCTCCGCTGAAAGTGCATTTCATATACTATACCTTGCTTCTACTGACCTCATGCCGTACTTTTACAGCGCATGTGTCCACATATTTTATAGTTTCTGCAGCCGATGTCAATCGCGTAAAGCATAGTCCACCGCAAAGGAGACACTATTCGTGAGATCGTCCAGAAAAAGGTTAAATAATATCGGGCTGAGCACAGATCCTTGATGGATACCTACTTTGACCTCAAAGGCTTTACTGACGCCTGCGAAACTTCGGACTCTTGTGGTAACGTTACTAAACATATCTTGCTCATATACACTGAAGTGGGAAGCTCATATCAGGTGCCCTGCAACAAAGTTCAGAAAACTTGTACATACATTCAAGTTAATAAGAAATGCCGTATCCAAAGATTTAGTACAAACGATATATTTCGCATTGGCCCATAACTTACTAGCATACGGAATCATAGCTTGGGGTAGAGCCTCGCTGCAAGCACTTGATCCTCTAATTAAGGCCCAAAAGTCGCTACTAAGAGTAATACACAAAAAACCCTTCCGGTATTGTTCTGAGAGCTTGTACAAGGAATCTAAAGTCCTTGACGTTCATCAAATATACGCTAAGGTAGTCCTACTCTACTACTATAATCATGAGAATTATCATCTATATTCAACACACCATAAAGGAACACCATAAAGAATAACCAGACAGCACTTAATCCAAAAAAAGGGAACAAGTTTTGCGCAAAAACACTTTTCTTACATTGCTCCTCGACTGTTCAACAAAATGAATAGTGTTTTTCCTGCAGGACTGAAATCTAGGACTAGTCACGGCGTAAAGAAAAACCTAACTAAGTGACTTTTGACTATGGGTCGACAAGAAACGGAGACATTGATAACATATATATATTAAAATAGAACACGATTTGTGAGATATATGTATATGTAACCTATAGTATTATTTTATATTTATCTATAAAGTATATATTTATTTATGTATGTACGTGTATATTTATATGCATATACCTAAATTTAATATTATTACGCTTTATTATTTTGGAGCCATATCTATCTTCATAAATGTAACATAATAATATACAAAGATAATACAGCAAGTAACGAAAACCACTCTACCTTCTTTTATATTAAGCCTACTTCAGGTAAAGGCGAGGCCTAGTTAGGATGGCTTTGAATTTTAAAAATATATGTAATATTAAAGATAAATAAAGAATTTTGAATTTGAATTTAAAGTTGAGTATTCGGGTATATTTTGAGCGCGAAGAGCCTGCCATACCAGTTTGCGAGGTACGGAGGTATGAAAGGCATTATGTATAATTGAATATCTGACGATATCTCCTTGTTTTTTTATATAAACCTGGCATAATATACAGATTTATGAGTGCAAGATAATTAGTCTAGCAATTTTCGTTTCACTATTACTATTGGTAAAATAATTGATAAATCATCCCTTTAATTTTTAGGTTATAGACGAGTATATAATATTGAAATTTAACACGGGGCTACTCTGTCTCCTTTTTATAGACACTGTCTATAAAACTGTCTCCGTTGTTCACAGTTTAGCCTTCCACGAAATATTGTCTAACGAATAGTAAAAACTAAAATTGAATCCGTCTAGCAGTTCTTGAGTTTA
This sequence comes from Micropterix aruncella, assembly GCA_944548615.1. Taxonomy (NCBI): domain Eukaryota; kingdom Metazoa; phylum Arthropoda; class Insecta; order Lepidoptera; family Micropterigidae; genus Micropterix; species Micropterix aruncella. The sequence continues at coordinate 4,731,218 of OX155969.1, forward strand.
TCGCGATCTAAAATTCGAAGAGAAAGCCTAAAAACCGCACAAACAACTGTTTTTCTTCCATTTAACACTAACTAGATCTTCAAAAGACGCTGTTGCAAACACTTTGAAGCAGTTACCTACAACGGGCGAACACGACAATCCAGGCTGTTATGAAGATGTAGTATATCGTTCTTTTAGCCGTGAGGTGATTACGCAGAGACTTAAGGACAACACAGTCCACAGTCTATAGCTATGTTAAAGCGCCCGTGGGAAACAAACGCCTTACCGCTAGGCAATAAGAAGTGACAACAGCGGGCCGACCTCACGTCCTTACTGCCAGATTTGTACGGATTTCTTCGTCCCCCGATCTGGTCACAAGTTCGGTCACTAGTTTGATCTGGTCACAAGGTCACAAATACGTAAGCGGATATTCAGTTTGAATATTTTGCTGACCGAGGCACCGTTTGCCCACTATGGTCACTCGGGATTGGGTGACCAACGGGAGTCAACCTTCTGGCGCTCCTGGACGGTCTGCGCACCGTGCGGCGTAAGCCAATCGATTGTGCACTCTGACTAACAGTCGGGGAAGTCTGGAAGCAGTACTGTTTCCTATAGAGCGAGGGTGGCTGCGGACCTTACGGCGACTGCTCTGGACACGACCATCGGCTACCCGATCCTGGGTGAAGAGCCGGGCAAAGGATGCCGCGGTCCGCGATAGGTTCGGTATACACCGTTTCACCGCTTCGTAAGGGAGAGGACCGCTCAAGCGGTCTTGAACTCGTAACCAATCGAGAGACTGGAATAATCTGGTCGCAATCGGAAGTAAGGGCGTGAGTGTAATCCCGCTGGGTAACACTCCTGGCTATCTCGCGGTTAAGGCGTTGGCCTCGTACGGGTATGTGGCGGAGCTTGACGGTGGACTGTTTTGACCAAGTCTTCTGCGCTCACTCCAGGGAGATAGAACGACTAATCGTTAAAACTTCCTGAGGTGACGGGTTCGCCCGTTGTAGTTGACAACTCTAGTTGACCAACGGATCGATTCAAGGGTTGAAGACGTCAAGTCGACAACTATCCTCCGCTGTCATAGGAAACGTATGTCTACAGACATCGCTGGTTCAATTCAATGTCCAACTCAACTCAACTCCCGAGTCAATTCAATGTTAATCTTCTTATCCCAACCGTTTCCGACTGCAGGATTACAGCCGTGGCGGAAGCTCACAGCGGCCCTGACAGGGTAAGCCTCTCTACGAGGAGTTAAACCGTGAGTTGGACAGGCCAGATGACATAGTTTGGCCAACACTACCCAAGCTGTACGGAACCATTAAGAACTCTACCATTGGAAACCGCTTTAACAAACAGTGTAACTCTTATCGAAATCCGACTAGTCGTTCTTGAGTTCATCAAGATCAAACATGAAGACAGACAGACTACTTCTTTTAGTGGTTTTAAAAATATTTGTTTAGATACGTTACCGTGTAATGCCACTTCAGTTTACATTTATTTAAAATGTTCTTCCATCCAAAATATGACGGGCCGAACAATATTTTTTGTTATAACAAGCGGCCGTAATCGAATTATGCGGCGGGCTTTATTCCGATGGGGCGGTGTGACGTCACTCGTGAAATTACTAAGAAAATAGACTTCAAACGGCCGATATCAACCCCCCTCCGGCCCCCCGTGAAACAATGGCGGGTCTAAAATTAAATAATGAAAAATGTCGCCCCATCCTCCTGCGGGGGTAGGGGGGTGTTGTACGGCAAAAATGCGAACCACCGTGAAAATTTGATTAAAAAATCACGATTATTGCCGCGTGTTATGAAAAAAGTCGGATGAATCGATGTCGTGCGCCGATCTATCCAGCTCTACCCCTCGGCAGAGCATGAGAGTGCAATATGTTTTACTTGCCTCGTTTCTAATTCGGGGTTCGACCGATTTTATGCAGCTTGGGCCACGATGGCCAGTTTGTGTTGTTGGTCGGTCCGACTCGTGAACCAGCTCCCATCCAATAGCCTCCTAGAAGAGACGAATTACTCCGGAAGACTTACCTACGTTTTTTCTGAATTTTCTTTTTGTTTTATATGTTATAAAATTATTTATATGTTATAAAATTATTATAACATTATTGACATTCAAGCAACAGTCACTGATCGAAGTATGTCGTTGATTGATCCTAAATTACATGGGCTCAAGCTCGATAACTGAAATTTCCATATAGACTCACAGCTATGTACCTAGGTGTCTCCTAATTATACGATTGATAAAAACGACTTTCTGTTCACAAATTTAATCAACACAAAAATAATGGCATACTCAGTTTTACATACATTTATATTTATTAACTTTTGGGAAGCTGATATTAATTCTAACTTTTGACTTCATTCAATTAATGCAAGATCATGGTTAGACACGTCAATTCTACTGATCAGTAATTTAGCAAATTTTCAGACTACAAATATTCAGTGATTTTATCTCCATTGGTAATTGGAAGTTTGTGTTTTTTCCTTGATATCCGTTTTTGTATTCAACTAAATTGAGAGCACACTGAAATAGAGAGGATTCTTACGTGATTTTATGGTTATCTGTTATTTTGTATTTGAACTAATTTATTTTTCCCCTTTGTATCGGTTCTTGACCTCGGTTTTACCATATCAATTCGAGAACTCCACGGAGCAGTAAGGTCTTAATTGATTTGACTGCTCTTTTCCCTTTTTTTAAAGCACTATTGGCATAATTGTAATTAAAATTATACGGCCGCGCTCGCGCCATCTGTTGCAAGTCGACAGCAATAATATATCGTTTTTAGGATTTTTTAAAATCATATTATAATCATAATCATAATCATAATCTCATTTATTTTTCAAAAAAGACTAGATATCTACAACAAAGATACCTAATCTAGTGAAATCGTCAAGAAAAAATACATATTAGATAAATTACATATTAGTTAAATATCAAAAAGAAAAACCATAGTAGAAATATAAATAGTGGTAATAGTGTCAAATTAAAAGACATAACAAAATAAAAATAAAAAAATAGTCGCATCAAAGAAAAATAATAAAAAAATGAACAAAAAAATATATATAAAAAGAAATGTTAAATGATCCACTAATTAAATTCCAGTATAATTTGGAAATAATACCGTTTCAATAGTCAACTTAACAACTAAAACACCTGAAGCGTATATTAAAAAAAATAAAAAATAATAATAAATCCTTACACACCATGATCCAATACTTTATTCATTAAGTATCTTATTTTAATTCTAATTCAATATTTAAATTGATACAGTGATACTATGGTTTTTCCGCTAGATGGCGTTGTGTATATATTTTATTCTCAATACCTCTCGTGGATGATTTGCTAAGTTGGTTCTCGTCTGTCAGCGAGGTTTAGCCACGTTTTGCATGTACGTCCTTTGGATGTCATACAAGCCAGCCAAATTTTACGGTATGTGTCATAACAAAAACCGGTTCCTTTCCACGACAGACTACCTACCTACTTACATTTGGAAGCTAATGGGCCCTTGCTGAGTTGGCCACGAAGACCCATTTGTTCACACTCACGGGTCAACACCCATCCGGCGGTCTCCATGCATAAAGCGCGAGCCCGGGTAGGACTCTGGCCTTAGGGCTAGTTCCCCTAGGAGTCAACCTTCTGGCGCTCCTGGCTAATTTCTCCTAGGAGTCAATTTTCTGGCGCTCCTTGACGGTTTGCGCACCGTGCGGCGTAAGCCAATCGATTGTGCTTTCTGACTAACAGTCGGGGAGTATGGAAGCAGTACTGATTCCTATAGAGCGGGGGTGGTTGCTGACCTTACGGCGACTGCTCTTGAAACGACCATCCGCTACCCGATTCCGGGTGAACAGCCGGGCAAAGGATGCCGTGGTCCGCGCTAGATTCGGTTGACACCGTTTCACCGCTTCGTAAGGGAGAGGACCGCGCAAGCGACCTCGAACTCGTAGCCAGTCAAGAGACCGGAGTAATCTGGTCGCAACTGGAAGTAAGGGCGTGAGTATAAGCCCGCTGGGTAACATATCTGGTTATCTCGCGGATAAAGCGTTGGCCTCTTACGGGCACGTGGCGGAGCTTGACGGTGGACTGTTTTTGTCCTAAGTCTTCTGCGCTCACTTCACGGGAGATAGAACAATCATATTTTGTTAAAATTTCCAGAGGTGACGGGTTCGTCTGTTGTAGTTGACAGCTGAATGAATGAATGAATGAAAATCACTTTATTGCACAATAAAATAAGGTACAATGGCGGACTTATTGCTACACTACAGCAATATCTTCCAGTCAACCAACATGCTGGTGTGAAAAGAAGAGTAGGCAACAAATTATAGCCTAAAATTAAATTTGAAATTATAGCATATAATATATATTGTATGTGTATCTAAAGTAAAATGTAAATATATAAATTAATTAATATTATAATAAATATATAACAGCTCTAGTTAGTACCTACCTAATAAATATAAAGGGTTCCCTAGACGATCAAGCATGCTTGTCAAGCATTGCGTCGCGGGATGAGCAGGGATCGTATACCGCAAGAATTATGCAAATATTTTTTAAAAATATTTACTAAAAATTCCTAATTTTGTAGTTTTATACGAGGGAGTCACGTCATTCGTCAATCAATTACGTCTAATTAACGTGACTCCCTAGTATAAACTACAAAATTAGGCATTTTTGGTAAATATTTTATAAAAATACTTGCGGTTTACGATCCCTTCCCAGCCCGCGACGCGATGCTTGACAAGCATGCTTGATCGTCTATAGAGCTCCTAAGGTTTTTATATATTATATTGTACTCGTATAGTATCATCTAGTTTTTTTAACGGTTATTTCCAGTGAAACTTATTTGGAACACAAGCTGGTAAAAATATATAAAATTTACTGTTCTCAAAATATTGCCTTTTGACGTTCAGCAAATGTAAGCAAATGTTGAATAAAAACGTTTAATTTTGATTTGATTTGATTTGTAAGAGAACAAACTCGTTGTCACCCCTTACCCGCCCAGATCGAGAAGCGGACAAGCATCGGCGGTTTTGAAAACGTTATCATATTGAAATCCCTTTGATGAGCCGCGGAGATAGGCGCGCTGAAGCGGCGGAGTGGGGTCGGCCACCGCGGGGCGCCGCCGGGAGGGGGACGCCAGGGTGGTGACTTTTTTGCGGTGACTTTTTTGCCGGGCCTTTTCCGCGAGTTCGATGGTTCCGGTAATTATTTCGTGTACGCGAGGGGTTCGAACTCGCCTTTCAATAATCTTCCCCGTTTGATGTGAACGATCCGCTTTGTACTGAATCGCTTGCCGGCAAACGATGAAATGAGAACGATTTGACTGTGAAGCGATTGGAGCGAGAGATTTTATGCGTAGCTAGGCTGCGGTGATTTATTTTCCTAGTAATCAGCCCCCACAAGCCAATAACAGTTTACTATACACCATAAGGCACGAAAACGAAACTCTAGAATACTAACATGAATTTTAAATTTCTGAGACCTACGTAAACCACGTGGACGGCAATGCACTGACGGACGGAAATACCGGATACCCCAAAAAGTATACATTCTGAGAAAGATATAACGATGTAAACACGGAAATACGCATGTGTCAACAAGGATTACGTATAGAATAGAATTACTTTATTGTTCTATTCAAACATTACTTAATGAATATTACACTAGTTTTATAAAAAAATACAATGTATGCACAAATGGCGGACTTATCGCTATAGCGATATCTTACAGTCAACCATCAAACTCGGATATTGCTCGGACTGTAGTCCATACGTACTAAGACGCGTATCGGTGTTGGCGTGACGGTAGTTACCGTGCTGTAATGTTAAAACAATGTTATTTCATTACGTCGCGACCTTGGGATCTCGCTTCTAACATGACAGCATGTAGTAGTATACGTACTTGTATAGTCGGACACATTAATCATGTTGAAACTACAGTACTCTGTTATTTCCGTACTAACAGTAAGGAAAATTTTAATACATTTAATCGAGCAATAAGGTTTCAACGAAATTCCTTGTAATTCAACAAAATTACGATTGAGACATCGTTATTCTGTATAAAACCGTAATAAAAAATGGTGATGTAGGAATGAATCCAATATTGTTGGTCTTCTTCTTCTTCTTCTTCTTTATTCCGTAGCCGGCGATTGGGAAGACGGTCGTCCTCGCAGCCAATACGCTGCTGTCGCTGCCGTTGGATTTCGTACTCAATTCACGATTCTGTTCCATTCTTGTTGATTTTTGGCGGTGCGACGTCTCGAGAATCGATAACGGATAATCATTAATACTTATAAGTCGTCTTTGACATTTTTCTGCCAGGTTTTCTAATATTTTTCTCGATGCAGCAAATACACATTACAGCACTGTAGATGACTGGCATACTCTTAAGATATTACTTGCCAATCGAAATAGTGGAATACGACAAAGTATTAGCAAAACCCACTCCAATAAACACCTATCCCAAAAATCCCAATTTCCACAAAAAATAGTCACTTTTAAAATGCTTCTTCTTCTTCTTTTTTGGGTGCCTCTCCAGCTAGTCAAGGTTGGCAGTCAGCTCTGCATACTTATTTCTGTCCTATACATATGAAGCTGAGTAGGTACTAGGGGAATTAGTATAGTGGATTTCCGTTACCTTTTGCACATTTTCTGGGAAATATAATAGGGATAATTAATATTCAAAATTCTAGACTACTTTAATATATAAAAAAATAAAAAAAGCTACTTTTATTGAAAAAAAATTAAGTTAATAAGTAATCGTTTTTGCCAAATGACGTCATTTGTTTAATGTGATGTATCCAGCCATTCGTTACAGTAATACCTTCAAAAAAAATATTTCGGTGATTCTATGTAAAACTTTGTAATTTCGCATTTTCTCCATTCAGTTAAACGTAGCTTAGGGCGATAGAGCCACAATTTTATTGCCGTATAGAATAAGTACAGTTCAGACGACTATGTCAAATTATGTAAAAAACACCACCTGCTTCCACTGGCAAAACGGCGAGAAATCGGTGACCTCACTTTTTTGCAAAAAATTGCCCAAGGTTCTTTAGATTGTACCGAACTTTTATCGTACCTATCTTTTAATGCCCCGGTTAAATCCATGAGACACACCATCCCAATTCGGCTACCTGTTGTTACATCTAATTACATGCAAAACACCTTTATGTGGCGTGCGAGTAACAACCTCAATAAACTGATTTGCGGCGACGTTGATATCGATCTATTTAGCACTAGTGTTGTAACAGCGAGACGTATCCTCAGCAACAATTTCTTTTAGTACCTACTCTTCTGCTTTTCTTTATTGTTATTATTGTTTTGTATTCGATTTCTCGATATTGTTTTTTTGCCTTCTTGTCCCTTTTGTTTAATTTTTATTTGCGTTTTGTAAATTTATAGTACCGGACCCTGCCAAGCGTTTTTGCTGGCAATTCCATATTCTCTAAACTGTTTCTATATGTGAGAACCTGTTATTGGCTATCATTTATTATTTAAGTTGTTATTTAATATTTTATATGGCTGTTGGTTTTCCTTAAAATAAATAAATAAATAAATAAATAAATAAAATAGAGCTGTTTACTGCAACGGGCGAACCCGTCACCTCAGGAAGTTTTGATGATTGGTCGTTCTATCTCCCGTGAAGTTAAACGCAGAAGACTTGGACAAAACAGTCCACCGCCAAGCTCCGCCACACGTCCGCCAACGCCTTATCCGCGATATAACCAAGCGTGTTACCCAGCGGGCTTACACTCCCGCTCTTACTTCCAATTGCGACCAGATTACTCCGGTCTCTCGACTGGTTACGAGTTCGAGGTTGCTTGCGCGGTCCTTTCCCTTACGAAGCGGTGAAACGGTGTAAACCGAATCTATCGCGGACCACGGCGTCCTTTGCCCGGCTGTTCACCCGGGGTCGGGTAGCCGATGATCGTTTCGAGAGCAGTCACCGCAAAGTCAGTAACCGTAGGGTCAGAAACAGTACTGCTTCCAGACTCCCCCGACTGTTAATCAGAATGCACAATCGATTGGCTTACGCCGCACGGTGCGCAGACCGTCCAGGAGCGCCAGAAGGTTGACTCCTAGGGGAAACTAGCCCTAAGGCCAGAGTCCTGCCCTGGCTCGCACTTCATGCGTGGAGGCCGCCGGATGGGTGATGACCCGTGAGTGTGACCAACCCTGAACAAAATGGGTCTTCGTGGCCAGCAAGAATAAGTAGTAATAAATTCGAACTCAGCAAGGGCCCATTAGCTCCCATAGAATAAGTAGTAATAAATTCTCTTATAAATTATCGTACTTGCCCTTTCTTAAACTACCTAATATTCCACCCTAAGCGTCATAAACACTAATGGACAGAACTGGACAATGTCAAGAGATAATGCGCGTAAGCGTATGAAGACGCCTTTTAATATTAATAAATATTTCTTCTTTCCAGAACGTTACGATGCCGTATTTTTTTAACCCTTTAACGAGCATGGGACATACAGTAACTTTAAAAAGTATTTGGGTAATCACTGTTTGTTGTACTGATTACATAAAATATATTTAGAAAGTATTATTTTAAGCACATTTAGGTACAAGCCCGACGTGCATTTATATAGATTATAAATAAAAATTGTTGGAATGTCTATTACCTAGTGAGCCATAACCCCTATAGTAAAGATATCGGACATTAATGGAGGTTCAAGAATAACAAAAGTATTTTAAAAATTCTGAGAGATTTAAAAAAATGTAGGTAGCCCTAGTTATATTTTCTTATTAAAGCTTATTTAGGCATTGTTCGTGAACCTTTCGGTTACGTAACGACCAAATTTGGTTACAAATCAGAACACCGTTGACTACGTAACGACCAATATTGGCGGCTTGCTCCCGGAGCGCACAGTAGTATTATTTTCTAATTCGAACGCACCCTAAAATCCATACCAAATATCTCATTATTACCATAGATACATAGACGGCCGCTAGAATAATTTCGCGGATATTTCTAGTAAAATTCCGTTGTCAAACATCATAATTTTTTTTTGAGAAATCATCAAAAATTTTATTGGTTTATTAAGAGCTAATATCTAAATATTTTTGTATGTAAATAAGTAAAACGAAATATTACCTTCGATAGAGAAACTAATAAAGATCAGGGTAGTATGAACAATTTCTAAATAGAGTTCCGTATTTTTCCGTAAGACAAGTACAAGTTAGAAATGCCGAGTTTTTTCACTTTTTAGATATTCTCATATTTATTCATAAATATCTAATTGTTTTACAAAATGAGATTTTAATATCCTATATAATACGAAATTGAGGACCGTTTTCTGTAAATGATACATCAGCATAAAACATTTTTATAGGATGATCATTTTTATTCATAAAACATTTTCTAAGTATTACATTTAAATTCAACAAATAATTGTAAGTTCTCAAGTCAGATATCAAGAAATGTTAACGCATACTGATAATTGGGAATACCAATCTTCTTCAAAATCTTAGTTATAAAGGTGCGAGATTTATCAAAATGATACTTTTCCAGTTCATGTATGGCTTTGACAAAATCTTTCATGGTAATTTCAATATTGGCCATTTTATAATAATTAGTTCCTCGACTATAGAAGACTTGTAGGTATAAGAGTCGACTTGTAAGGTATCTTAATAGGGTTTCTTTATTATTTTCTCCTATGTATGTCTGTGTATTAAAATCTTCGCTAATATCATTAAAAAAACTCACATGACAAATAATCAAGGATGATCTATGAATGACCTATCACTTGGAAAACTTATATTTTCCGCCTGCTAAAAAAAGGTTTTCATATCGTTATCTAGAAATTTCTTTTCACTGGTGTCTTTGGCTCCGAGAGAAGTACATGAAACCAAAAGAAACTCATTTTTGATTATAAACCTGATGTATCACTCCGAGAAAACGGTCCTCAATTTCAATGTGATCATTGAAAAGTTATTCTTTTTATGCTTGCTATAGTAGTTCCATAATTATAGTACTTTTTGTCGAGCGCGACGATGTTGCCAGAAATTCCAATAAATTTACGCGGTCTGCAATGAACTTATGCCGCTACTCGAAGAGTAAAAAAACCTAAGTGAGAAAATACCATTAGGGCTACCTAAAACAAAATGAATATTTTTTTCCACAATTTTTAAATGACATGATTTATAAAATCTTGTATTTAATCATATTTGAGTACTTTCCTGCACTGCATTTATAAAGTTCATACAATAAATTTGTTTAACCTATTACTCAATAGGTCATAATCCAAGTTCACTTATAGAAGGGTAATTTAAAAATTGTGGTAAAAAAATATTCATTTTATTTATGTAGCCCTAATTATGTATTCCTATTAAACTTTATTTAGGAGAACAAAGCCTTAGTAAGCTTTAATAAGCAAATATAATTAGGACTACCTTCAATAATATAAATGAATTCTTACCAGAATTATCAAACGTCCCTTTAATTCCTGAATATTCAAAAATATCCGATATATTTATTATAGGGATTACGGCCTACTGATGATGTTATAATGCCTAAAGTACGCCTTATGCAGACACAAAAGTCCTTTGGATATTTGAGCTATAAACTTTTTAACCAGCTACCACTCTCCACAAGAAAGATGGAAACAAAGGCGTTTAAAAGATTTATTAAACAAAAGCTGCAATCCACACATGCTTTCTATAAGCTGGGTGATTTTTTTGAGCACGCCAATTATTTCAAATGGGAATAACATTAATATGTAACTTTCAGCTACCTCATTTTAGTTCTTATTGTTTAATAATAATATTATGAATTTATTATTTAATATGTAGATTACATTGTGTAATGTAACATACCTGATCATATACATACATACGTTGTTTTTTCCCAATTTTGTTTTGATTCTTTCTATTGTTTGATTATTTTTTGTATAAAGTGCCTAAGATGACTATTAACATTCTTATAATAATTATATATTTTATATGTATACTCATGTACATGGATTCAGCTATATTTTTTTTTATTTTATTTTATTTGTCTGCCGTGTAAAGCCGACTTTAGTCAACGCTATGGTCGAATTAATATTAATGCTTTAATAGTTTTATATCTACATACATTAATATATTATTAGCAACTGACGAATTCTAATATGCGATAATTAGCTTTAATTCATAATTAATGCTTTTATTGTATATTCTGAATGAATAAATTGAATACTGAATACTGAATAGGCGTTTTAACAAATTAGATTCATGAACTCACACACTTCGAGATTGTACCCAAATGTGCTTATAAACAGGATTCAATAAATTATTTGTACATAATCAGTACATGAAAATGTGGGTGCCCAAATAATTTAAGCGGTGGTGTATGTGTCCCATAATATTAAAATCATTTTATTTTATAAAGTGTCGAATACGTGTTTTAAAAATTATTTTTCTCATGTTTTTAATACAACAGAATCTTAATATTATTGCGAATGCAATAATATTAAGTTAGTCATTTGCAATTATCGCAAATGAACAACAAACTGTGGTGATTTTAAATAAATAAATAAAATATTTATGAATTGTTTTTATATTTTCTTTTTTTCTTTTAATACGTATGATTTCTGAGTTAAATAATAAAATCATCAAATTTTTGAAAAAGTTGTAGCTTTGCATCATTATGGACCACAGGGATACTTATATCAATTTATACAAAATCTATTGCGAAATCTAATTTTCACTAAACTTGACATACATGTTATTCACATCCCCCTTTGACAGTACTCTACCCCTAAATTTATGGTCTTCAAAGGGTTAAGTTTTAGCAGCACTATACCTTTTTGAGCATCTATTATTTCACTAGTGCTACTTGAGTATCGTATTTCTTTAAATTCTTTTTTTTTTTTATTTACAATTATCTACAGCAAATGTACATATACAATTACTCGTATAATGTCATAGCCGTGAATTTAGTAGAAAAAAAACTGATAAAATGTTATGCCAGAAACTGTTGACTATTTTAATCTCGCCTAGCTAGGGAATGGCCTGTTCTAAGGCGGACATTAAAAATGTTGTAAACATGTTATGAACCAATATATAGAACTAAGTACACTTTGTAAGAATTTATACACTTTTGTACACAAGATCTATTTTTAATTCATAGAAGCTGGAATATTGAATATAAGATTGATAATATAAAAGTGAAATTGATAATATATAATTTTTAACCTTAAAATAATCATAAAAAAGATGCAAAATTAGCTAGTATTTAGGTAATCATAATTGCTTTAAAAGAGAGTGAGATAGTCAAACCTAATTATAAAAATAAAAAACTAGTAAAAAAATAAAATAAAATGGAAATTAAAATACAAGATGAAGTCAATGATATATTTTTTTTAACCATAGCATAATAACATTAAAAAATACAGTTCAAATTTATTAAAAAAATGCTGTATAAAAAACTAAGTAAGTTATCTAGTTTGGTTTAAAATACAGTAATAGAATAAGAATGAGTAGAAAAATTATAGAAGTATTAAAATAATCATTAAAATAAAAGAAAGTGTCGCGATTCTAAAAGCTATAGTAAAGACCAATAATGTCGTGAAAATATACATATTTACAAATTTAATTTAATAACCATTACATATGAACAGTACCTACTACATATACTGCTACAGAATACACCAGACGCCATCATTGTATAAATATCAAACATTAACTCGAAAATAGCATCAATAAGTGCTTGACCCATCCGACTTGTGAAAATATTTCTTCATTTCTCGCGCCCATTGTCCCCTATCTACTTCGACCAAAGCGGCGTCTTAGTAGCCGAAGTGCTCATAAAAGCGCTCGTAATGTTTTCCCCACACAATAGATTGTCATTAGGATGTATGCGAAACAGATACAGAAACGTGCCACCAGTATTATAACTCCATAATGATATTATGTTTATAGGTAAGTTACGATCGTATTTCATTGTTAATTGAGCCCATAACTTGCGAGGTAGTTATTCGATATTAGCGGATGGCAAAGCACAGCGCCCCTTCCGCGGTATGTACAAATAGGGAGGGATGGAACAAAAACTACTTCGCCTATCTTACTTATTACATTGATTATGTAGCCCATTAGATTGCTCAACGTTGTTATATAATTTGGCTTCAAGGATTTTCCTACGAAACTCAACTTGTAGAAGTTAGTCATAGTTCCAAAAATTGATTAATCTTCTATTAATATCTTCAATATGTTAACTTTCTTATGCGGCGGCAACACATTGACTCTAGCTATGGGTCCAAGCTTAGCGCCAAGTTTGAATGGCCAAATATTGGATCAAAGTAGTCACCACACATTGGCTCCAATACGTTTCGCTTGCACACTTCACCAAGCTATGTCAAGAAGGAATCCATGGCCTGGTACACAAACCAATTCATTTGGTAAACATCATCCTCACCGGCACCCGATTTTATTGGCCCTTTTATTCTTATTTACATGGTTCCTGTAAATAGTCATCAATGACACTTTTTTTCTTTTCAAATCTGCGACAGTAATGCTTTCTACACTAAACGATTTCCGTATTCTCTCCCATGAATCTGCTAATATGTTTCGACTCTTTAGAAATGTATTGCTTGAATTCTACGGTGTATCAAATTATATCCCCTTGATATAATTTGATAAACTCCAACACCTGTTCATTTGACCATTCCATGACGTTCGGCGCAGTCATTGTGTTGTTCACGGCTGACGGCAAATCAACACCCTGCAAGCGCATCGACTGACGCGACCCAGGTGTAGAACGCTAATCGACGTTGGATCAAATGTGCCTGCGCGCATACCCTTTTCATTCCTCTCGCCTTTGATAGTGTCACAAAAACCGACTCGGCGCGCGTCGATGTTAGGGATTGGTGACGATTGGACGCAATCTTCCATCAATGTCTCGTCCAATATCGAAACACACATTGAAGTATTGGCTCCAGCACGTTATATTGATGCAAATCGAGCCAATGTAGCGTCCATAGCCGCCGCTTTAGCGTCCATAGCTGCGTTGACACCGGTTCTCCTCGTTGTTACCGAAGTAAAGCAGCGTTGGGCGCGGTCAATACTTGGATAGATGACCGCCTGATTGTTTGACTGCTTGAAGCTATAAATGTCCACCTAGCAGATGTTGCCGGTAGGCAACAAGGCGGATTCCACCTTGTGGGTAAAATAAAAAAAAAAAAAAAAAAACACTCTCGATATAACGCTATTGACATAGCGTTCTAAATAAAATATAAAATAATAACATAATAGCAAACGAATGTTTGAATCATAGGTCTATATATTTTAATATTATTTATATAAAGACATCAATTTTTTGATTGGTATACAAGTTATAAAACGTAATAATTACGCACTTTAATGTACAGATAGACAAAATATATGGTATTTTATCTCTCCGTATTATTTCTGTGAAATAATCAGCGTACATAGATAAATTAAAAGTAGGAAAGTATTTTTATAAACAAGTTTTACTTTCCACCAGGAAGTTCCAGTGGCCATCTGACTGCTCCATCTCTAGACCCTCGTCAACATGTGTAATGAAAAGTACTCGAGACAACAAAACAAATGAGTCCAAACTCGACTATCTTACCACTTTTCATCAGGGAGTTCCAGTGGCAATCTTCCGGCTCTAACTTCAGAACCTCGTCATTAAGTGTAATAGAAAGTACTTAAGACAACATAACAAACGAGCCCAAACCCCACCATCTTAGCACCTTCCATTGAGGAGTTCCGTCGCATTGTAATTAAGCCTGAAATGTATTTAGATAAAAGACGGCTTATTTTCTTTTATAAATGTACTAGTTAAAGACAGTTTATTGTAGGGAGTCACACCATCAGCTCAATCAGAATATGCAATTTATTGTGATATATTTTTTTATCGAGGAATCGCGGAAATATAAAACTCCTTTGAAGGATACATTTTAAAGAGCAATGAGTCGTTATTGCAACAATGGTTCAAACCCCACTCACATAAGAAAATACGTCAGTGTGCCACCTATATTATACGGCCGCGGCGCCACTACGATTAGTTCAATATATACTTCTTCTTCTCGAAGTGCCTCTCTATTACTGGAGGTTGGCCTTTAGCTCTGAATACTTTTGTCGGTCTTGCGCCATCCGGAAAAGCTGTTCCGTACTAGTGATTCCGGTCCAGTTTTCCACCCGGAGATTCTCAGCACCCCTGAACCATTAAAGGGCCGCCGGGCACTCAGGGCCATGACTATTTTTGACTTTTCCATTGCTAACTCTTAGGGTAACTATATAGTGCTACTATATAGTGCAGTGGTCTCCCGTTGCCTTCTGCACTTCCAGTTGTACCTATATACAGTGCAGTGCAAATATCAATCAGCATCAAATACTATGGTTATCCAGAAAGTAAGTTTACAACATTTATGCAGGATCGAAAAATGCTTTAATTTAATTGAACTTCGCAGGAGACTTTACAAATATAAAAAGATATTTTTCAATATAATCATATTCGTGATTGAAATTTTTTGTAGTTAGGGCATCAGCTTTGTATAACAGTATCGTTGACCTCCGTCGCCAGCTCTTTCCGCCATTTCTTCACAGCTTCCTCGTCCTCCTGATCTTTGTAAAAACGTTTCCAATCCAAAAACTCCATTAGTTTAGTGAAAAGGTTATAGTCCGAAGGCGAACACTTGGGTGAATAGGGGGAATGGGTGATAATATCCTATATAAACAATGTTTGCAGCTCCTTTAAAACTCGCGCGTTGTGGGGCCTGGCGTTGTCATACAAAAGGATCACTCCATGGGTCAGCATTCCCCTTCTGCGGTTTTAAATTGCTCGTTTTAAGGTATTACAGTAATCCTCTGCATTAATGGTAGTACCTTTAGGTATATACTCACCTGCAGCATTTCCTCACGGACCCATAAAACAGATGCCATCACTTCTCCGGCTGAATGGGTCGTCTTGAACGTTTTGGTGGCTGGGGAAAATGAATGACGCCACTGAATTAATTGTACTTTGAATTGTGGCATGCAGTCACACATCAACATCTCATCCCCAGTCATCCGATGGATATTCGCTGAGGTATAGTTCTGCAAAATCAAGAAATGTATGACCGCGCGGATCTCGCACGGAAGGGAGGTGGCGGGAGCGCGCGACTACGTCTCCATCGAATTAATTTACTGTGATTGAACGAAATGGCCGACAAATACGCGGGACCTAACAAACTGACCGTTAGGACACCCACTATACGCTAGGCGTACCAACTTTGAAATAAAAAAATCCATCGGCCTCAGGAGCCCTTATAACCTTACTTTCTGGATGACCCTATAATTAAGTTTAGAATACAATTAGACAATGATTTTGTTCACCACTCGCGCGCCGGCTCAATGAAGATGAGTTAGACAAGCTGGAAACAGGCAATAGCAGAACAGGGATCGGACTATCTGCATCCTCTAGTTTCACGATGAAATGTTTGCTCTGTCTCTCTTTACCGGTGTCGTCATTTTCTCGCCTGCCGCCACTTATAGTTTATAGGATCGCACCGGGGATTTTTTTTGGGAGAACGACGTGAGCCAGCCACCGCATCTACCAGCTGTTAGTAGGTTTAGGCGCTTCTATTGGGCGTTTTGGATTCTGCGTGACATTGTTCCGATCGGCAACTTAGAACCTCCGGAAGACCGCCGCGTCCGCTATCTATGGAGTGGGAGATAGTCGCGACTGGAGCCTTGGATACGAAGACGCGACCTGAGCTGCCGCCTGGATCAGCTCGCCATGGCCTGGTCACAATAACAATGGGTACTTTTTTGTATTCTTTTATTTCAGTCAAGAATTCAGTGAAACCACATGGTAAGCACATTTATTATTTTTTATTTTTTATTTTATACATAAACATAAACATATCGCGTGGGCATGTATAAACAAATTTGAAAGTATATTGACTTACACTGACACCTTCCGATTCCTTAAAAATATTTTTTCGTTAAATACTCAGTCATATTTATATTTAAAAATATACATAGCAGGATATAAGAACTTATTTTACAGGTATTTTCTATATATGTTCTATATATAAAACTTAACTATTTTCTATATATGTTCTACATATAGAAAATAGTTTACAAATATGCGTAAAAGACAGTATGATTTTGGTTACTCATTTCTCAATGAAAACAGCCTTACGTGCATTATTTACAACCCTGCTGTACTACCGACGGGTATTGTTTTTTTTAAATTATTTGTTGAGTAAGGATTTTCTAAGGTTTTTATGAGCCTTGTAACACTGCGACCATTGCTGATCTATTGTGTTCGCCACCTAATATAATTCTGCGCTAAGCCTTGTGTCATTTAAGAACCGCAGTAGGCTTTTGGCGCCAGATTGTTTTACCTCCTCAGGTTGGAGGTAATGACCACCCAAGTGGGTGTATCTTTTACGCATCAGCGGGCCACACTCGCACATAAGGTGCTGGGGAGTTTCCTCTGCTTCTTGGCAGAACCTGGACATATACCGACGGGTATACTTAACCCTGTTTAATCTGCTTTTGGCTCTTGCACCTCTGTGCGCACCGACGTCATGATGTGCCCCATTCTTGTATTCGTCCTTGAAAGATATGCAGGAATGTGTGTATCCTACTTTTAGCTGGATGTATTTCATCACAAATTAAGCTCCTGGGGCAGAATAACCAGTGACTAATCCACGCCTAAATCTTTTAATTCGAGGTTGGATGATCAAGAACGTAAACATTATTTAAAATATTTTTGTTTTAAAAAGACAAAAAATGGAACTACCTATTATGGGATATATAAAACATTAAATTATATGTTTTGCACCTACAAATTCTTTATAAACCATTAAAAAAAACATGTAAATTTAGTTGCTAGTGAGCTGCTTTTGTTTTCTGTAAAAAGTTATTTTATTATCTTTTGAAATCTCTGAAATAACTGAAATTGAAGATTCGCGTCAAAATGACCCGTGAATCGTGCTCGTCTGAATAGTATAGGAGAGTTCTATGTACTATGATTGAGGCAGTCATGATAGTTAAGGTAGAGTTAAATAAGTTTTATAGCTTGGAACGTGAGAATGTAATGCAACATTTGTCAGGCAGCCAGGAATATGAAAAACATTAAAACCACGGGTACGTTGCGCTGAGGGCACATTGAAGTTGAACATTTGCAACATTGACAATATTGTTTACGAAGCAGAAAGAAGCCTGGTAAAGTGGGTCGATTCTCTAACTAGTATTTGATATATATTGTTCAACCATTTTCAAATCGCGACCCCCTTTTTGGTGAAAGAAATCTTACGCGGCCCCCCTTAGACAGTAAGTTATTTCTCTCGACCCCGGGGGGGGGGGGGGTTAGCCTAGGTTAGGTTAGGGGGGGGGGGGTCATTTATTTTTGCATTTATTTTTTTCAAAACTGGCAACACTAAAATGGTCCTGTCGAAGCAGCTGCAAAGTGTACAAAATAAGACGGCCGTTTTTCGTTTTGTTTTTTAGAAAAACTGTGAAAAATATTTCCACAGTCTCATTTTCTTTTATGGTTGCGAAGGTATGTAGCGAATATTGAATTTGTATGATAGAAATTAGCATCACTGTACCTGCATGTTTCAAAGCGGCAATATAGCCTCCAATTTTTTAATAAACGTTTATGCCAATAGTGTTAGGGGTTGGACCGTCTGTCCTCACGATTTAGGAGAGATGGACCAGATATCACTCCATTTCAATTTCTCCAAACTAAAAATATTTTTCAAAACTGACAACACTGAAATGGCCGTGTCGATCCAGCTGCAAAGGGTTCAAAATAAGACGGACATATTTTGTTTTATTTTCTCGAAAATCTGTGAAAATGCTTACACAGTGTCAGTTTTTTTATGGTTGCAGTCATAACGAGGTTATGCAGCGAAAATTGAATTTGTTTGATTAAAATTAGCATGACTGTACTTGCATGTTCTCAAAGCTACAATCTAGCCTAAAAATCTTCGATAAACATTTTTGTCTTTAGTTTGATGGGTTGAACCGTCTGTCCTCACGACGTAGGAGAGATGGACCAGATATATTGCTAGTGAGACGAAACACTTGAAATTTGTTTTTTTGAGATTTTAATAGTTGTTTGAGGTTTGTGTATTTGTTGAGGTTTAATTTTCGAGTTTTCAGCAGCAAGAACGTTTGTAACAACAAAAGCACGTTTAACCCTTCAGGCCTCGGCCCCTCAGCCGATTTGTAAAAATCGAAAAATTTTGTAAAAATTTGTAAAAAAATTGAATTACGACACTGTTTCACCAAAACATTAATTACTGCCAAACCACTGTACCCATAATTAAAATGAAACATATTAACATAATGAAACATAATAAAATAAAACAAATTAAATTAAAATAAAATTAAAACGGGGCAGTCACGCTGAATCGTTTTGTGGCCGATATCGGCCAATCGGGGCCTGAGGGGTTAAGCGAAACTTGAACAATAAAAAGTTTTTCAAATTATTATATTTTTTTGCTAGATCCATCTCACCTTAGTATTTGGGACAACTCATAAGTCTGGGAGAGATGGACCCAGGTTACCTTTTTTTAAAATCTAACCTTTTACCTTTAACAAACTGTTGTTTTGCTATATATATTTTATAAATGGTTGTCATAAAAGTATATTCATATAAGTGTGTGTTTTACTCATTACCACAAAAAAATAGGGCCCCAAAAAAAGTAGTCCATCTCTCCACAACTAAACTTATTAGATCCCCTTAAAACCCTTACATGTATCTATCTCAAAATAGGACATTTTACGTTACCTACACGTAGGAAAGCACGACTGGTAATAATTTTATTACCTCGAGATTACAAGAGAAATATACGAAACTCGCCTTCTTTACAATCATTCAAGACTCTTCTCAAAAATGTCTATTTTCTAAGAATTAATCAGTATTCCATTTTTCTCTACGTCCTCTCGCAATTTCCTCTTCTCGGGCATTATTTATTTTAAATACGAGTAATTTGCATTTTATGCAAACAAACTTATTTATCTTTATTTCCAATAATAATAATATATTCTTTATTTGCACTTAATTATGATACAAACTGGCGAGATTATTGCCACATGGCAATGTCTTACAACTAACCTAATCACAGTGGTACATGTGTGCATTGTAGAAATAAAGATTATGACGTTCGTCTGCATAAAATATAGACCAGTAAATGTATTCAAAACTAAAAATGATTTACCTTGCAACTAAAAGCACTAAAGACCAAATGTAGAATATCATCAAAATATAAAAAAACTAATATATTCCATTCCCGATTTAACGGAATAAATAAGGTTAAAAGCCTCAATGCACGACCTATGCTAAGGGAAACGATGTCAGCCTGCAGCGTACGATGGCCATTGGGGAAAAAAGAGGGAAGCACATCGGTTGGCCATTGATAGGTAATGGTTTTTCCTTTTTTCACGGCCACGACGGGGCAACCTGTTAAAGCAGTGCTTCAGGGTGGATATATGGGACAACTGAATCGAATAGATGCTTACTTCATTCTTCTATATATATATATATATATATATATATATATATATATATATATATATATATATATATATATATATATATATATATATATATATATATATATATATATATATATATATATATATATATATATATATATATATATATATATATATATATATATATATATATATATATATATATATATATAGAAATATTTGATAGTTTTGTGTATATATTCTTTTTAGAATTGATCAATAAGATGATTATAAAGTAAATAATTATAAAAGCCACTTACATCGTGACGAAGGATTCCTAATTTTAATTTTAATTCCGATTTAAGTTTTCAGCTGAATATTGATCGCAGCTTCTTTATATCGCACCTTTAGAAAATAAAAAAACGAAATTCGAAATTTTAAATTCTTCCATCTGTCAAGTAGCTCGTCTTGTCTTGTTATTTCCCCTGAAATAATAGGAAATTGAGTGAGTTTACGTATAAAGAAGGATTGTAGCTTAATTTTTGAGATAATTGGATGAAGGGTGAGCGTTTACTAGTTGAAAAATGGGCCCAACTTAAACCTACTCCTCTTTCCGCAAGTGAGAGGCATTCATCATTCTCGTTAACACCTAAAGCATTCCCGAATCCGATCAAGGGAATCCTTCGTCACGATGTAAGTGGCTTTTATAATTATTTACTTTATAATCATCTTATTGATCAATTCTAAAAAGAATATATACACAAAACTATCAAATATTTCAAAATATTGAATTTTTACATATTTTATGTTTCGTTCATTGTAAATAATCCATTTAGGTTAAAGGTAATCTTTCCAACTAATAGGAAAGAGCTGACTACTTCCTTTCATTGATATGAGGGCATGTCACGCTTTTAGTTTTAAGTTTTCAGCTGAATATTGATCGCAGCTTCTTTATATCGCAGCTTTAGAAAATAAAAACGAAATTCGAAATTTTAAATTCTTCCATCTGTCAAGTAGCTCGTCTTGTCTTGTTATTTCCCCTGAAATAATAGGAAATTGAGTGAGTTTACGTATAAAGAAGGATTGTAGCTTAATTTTTGAGATAATTGGATGAAGGGTGAGCGTTTACTAGTTGAAAAATGGGCCCAACTTAAACCTACTCCTCTTTCCGCAAGTGAGAGGCATTCATCATTCTCGTTAACACCTAAAGCATTCCCGAATCCGATCAAGGGAATCCTTCGTCACGATGTAAGTGGCTTTTATAATTATTTACTTTATAATCATCTTATTGATCAATTCTATATATATATATATATATATATATATATATATATATATATATATATATATATATATATATATATATATATATATATATATATATATATATATATATATATATATATATATATATATACATATATATATATATATATATATATATATATATATATATATATATATATATATATATATATATATATATATATATATATATATATATATATATATATATATATATATATATATATATATATATATATATATATATATATATATATATATATATATATATATATATATATATATATTTTAATATTTGATTGTAAATGTGTAAATTATTATTTTTTCAAATTGAAATTATGTTTATTACAAAATAAATGAAATGATAAAATAATGAAAGGGCACTTATCTGGTCTGTGGTGACCAGGAGTGACTCCACGCCTTATTCTTCTCTTCCTTCAGCGCTTGCTAGGTGTTTCCTGCTGTGGTATTAGAACCTGATCAAAATGGTAGCGGCAACACAACAATGCGAGACGAGAATGAATGCTGGAAAATAATAGGCGATTAGTGTTTCTTAAATATTAAGTTAAGTATATATATATATATATATATATATATATATATATATATATATACATATAGTTAAGGTATATATATATATATATATATATATATATATATATATATATATATATATATATATATATATATATATATATATATATATATATATATATATATATATATATATATATATATATATATATATATATATATATATATATATATATATATATATATATATATATATATATATATAGATATATATATATATATATATATATATATATATATATATATATATATATATATATATATATATATATATATATATATATATATATATATATATATATATATATATATATATATATATGTATATATATATATATATATATATATATATATATATATATATATATATATATATATATATATAATATATATATATATATATATATATATATATATATATATATATATATATATATATATATATATATATATATATATATATATATATATATATATATATATATATATATATATCTATATATATGTATATATATATATATATATATATATATATATATAGATATATATATATATATATATATATATATATATATATATATATATATATATATATATATATATATATATATATATATATATATATATATATATATATATATATATATATATATATATATATATATATATATATATATATATATATATATATATATGTATATATATATATATATATATATATATATATATATATATATATATATATATATATATATATATATATATATATATATATATATATATATATATCTATATATATGTATATATATATATATATATATATATATATTTATATATATATATATATATATATATATATATATATATATATATATATATATATATATATATATATATATATATATATATATATATATATATATATATATATATATATATATATATATATATATATATTTATATATATATATATATATATATATATATATATATATATATATATATATATATATATATATATATATATATATATATATATATATATATATATATATATATATATATATATATATATATATATATATATATATATATATATATATATATATATATATATATTTATATATATATATATATATATATATATATATATATATATATATATATATATATATATATATATATATATATATATATATATCTATATATTTGATTGTAAATGTGTAAATTTGAAATTATGTTAATCACTAAATAAATGAAATGATAAAATAATGAAAGGGCACTTATCTGGTCTGTGGTGACCAGGAGTGACTCCACGCCTTCTTCTTCTCCTCTCTCAGTGTTTGTTTTGTTTGAGGAGAAGAAGAAGGCGTGGAGTCACTCCTGGTCACGCGAGGTTTTTCGTCGTAGAAAGAAACTCGCGATCGATATTCAAATTGCAGTAGTTTATTCCAAAAGTCGTGTACAAAGTGAATTAATTTGCTCAAACATTATCGTCTATATATACTAGTCGCCGGGCGGCGATCGCCCCGTCTCCCTCTTGTCTCGCTCTGTCTCCTTCATTCCGGCCGGCCGGCCGATATACACACCTGCGCGGGACGCCGTACTTCAGTCGTCCGCCGTTGGCCCCCGCGAGCTGACGTCCCGTGGGCGGCGCTTGAGCTGCAATTGTGTCGTGTTTCGCATATTAGATTTCGCACGTTTATCGCTTTTGGACGCTTTTGGACGCCACCGGCGATCCCTCCCCCGACCTACTTTGCATTAAGTAGCCACCGGAAGTAAGGCTCCCGTCCGGAAAGTCGCTGGAAGCGGTCGTGTGAGCGTGCTAGTTTTTCGTGTTTTGAGTTTATACTGCGTCGCGGCGCCCTCAGTTGAAACCTTCCCCTTCACCACCAGTCTTCGGACTGCCGTGGCACAAGATGAAAAGCTCTCTGCTGAGAAGTCGCTGCGATGTGGTTTTCGTTGTTTGTGGTGACGTTTTGCGTGCGAAACACGGCGGTTAGATTCGCGACGGTTTGTACTTTCTCTCTCATTTATCTCGATGTTTGCTTTTAGCTTCTCGTTGACGGCTTGATTGTGATGATTAAAATAAACGCCTCGTTGGAGGCACTTAAGACGTGTGTTGATTATTGGGCGTTCGGGGTAGGTAATCCTAGTGATGGCATTGCACATCGCCATCTCCTTAATTCCGGTGTCGCCATTGCACCTCGGTGACACCACCTTCCTGCCGCTTTCGGGTGGAGTCTTCTTCCAGTCCTTTCCTTTTATGACATTTTGAGTAGGTGGGTTCTGTGTGTATTGTTGCTCCGCGACATATATATATATATATATATATATATATATATATATATATATATATATATATATATATATATATATATATATATATATATATATATATATATATATATATATATATATATATATATATATATATATATATATATATATATATATATATATATATATATATATATATATATATATATATATATATATATATATATATATATATATATATATATATATATATATATATATATATAGGTATATATATATATATATATATATATATATATATATATATATATATATATATATATATATATATATATATATATATATATATATATATATATATATATATATATATATATATATATATATATATATATATATATATATATATATATATATATATATATATATATATATATATATATATATATATATATATATATATATATATATATATATATATATATATATATATATATATATATATATATATATATATATATATATATATGTTACAGTTAAAACCCGTTTTTAGATAGAACGCGTTTTCCCTAGTTAGAACTAGTTTTTACTTAATGCTTTTGTTAAAACTAGAAATACCTAGTCAAAACTAGAATTTACCACTGATATTTTTGATTTTCAGATAAAACTAGTTGTCACTCCGAGCCTTAGTTAAAACCAGCACTACAGAAACTAATTTGGGATTGAAAACAAGATATACTTTAAAAATATTTATTAAAAAGATCTAGGACACAAAATAATAATCTTACATTAAAGGAACATTTTAGGGAACATCGACATAAAGAAGTTGCCAAGGTAACAATATTAATTAAAAGTAAATAAAATAATCAAACAAGTTGTTAAGGAACATTTGTTACCATACAATAAAAAATAATCAAAACCTTAAAATTAGAAAAGGATGAGGATCTACTTGTTATTGCAAGACAAACTATCGTGGCATTTTGAGTTACAAAGGTAACCATTTTTCTTGCAGAGACACCTTTTTGACATACATCCTTTCTTGCATACGCAGCGCATAAATCCTTGGCCTGTTCCTATGGCTGCTTCCTTAGCAACAGTTCTCAAAGGTAAATTGGTATTCGGAACATCTTCTTCATGCAAAAATTTTTCTTTGCACTTATCAAATTCTGACCTGAAAAGCACATTTAAATAGTTGGCATTTACCTAATAGCGATATAGTTATATGATAAAACAATTAAGCAACCCATAGGTACATACCTGCAATATAATTTCTCGAGTATTCCATATTTCGTTCCAATCTTGTGAAAACCCTGATCATCCTTTTGAAGAACCACTCCGACTATATTACGTAGATCTGCTTTTGCTCTGTCGACATCAGGGATTTGTATAATGACATTATCACCAATTTCTACTGGAACGTGAATTGCATCTGAAGCCAATGTCATTCTCTTGGCCTGTTTTTTTAAGTTTCGATGTGCTGTTTCTCTGGATGCCATTATTTGTCGATTCACATTTGTTACAACTTCGAGGTCTTTGTCATTTGGTGGTATTATAAGAGGCTCTACGGTCGTAGATGCTTCAGCTTCAATGTCATATTCACTGGCTTCTGGTGCGATTGGCGATTCTCCACTTGTTTTGGATGAACTTTCTGCGTCTTTTTGTTTGGCTCCGGTTATAATCTGACGATGTCCACTGCAACTAGCCACAGGCTCAGCTTTTGCATTATCTGTACTATCCGTCATATTTATTTTATTTAACGCATTTTCGAGATCATCTTCCTCTCGTATATCCTCAATAGCATCTCGTGGTAAAGTCGAAGTCATAAGACCTACTCGTGGTTCTATACCAAACATTGCTTT
The DNA here is from genome assembly GCA_944548615.1 of Micropterix aruncella. NCBI lineage: Eukaryota > Metazoa > Arthropoda > Insecta > Lepidoptera > Micropterigidae > Micropterix > Micropterix aruncella. The sequence goes on from OX155969.1 coordinate 4,757,676, forward strand.
GTATGGTGATTGTTTAATACCGGAATGAAGCGCCCGATTTTTCATAAACTGTACAAACCGAATACCATTTGACCAATTTGTGGTATCGTTATCTTGCATCCATGAAGCTAACATTTTCTCTATGTCTTGGTTAGCTCTTTCAACAGATCCTTGGCTTTGACTGTGTCTTGGCTTTCCATGGACCAGTTTACACTCCGGCCAAAATGAAACGAGCTCATTTATGACAGAATTTACAAATTCTCTGCCGTTATCCGAGTGTAAGATGCAAGGAGCACCAAATGTCAAAAATATATCAGTCAACTGATACGCCACCTCTACGGCTCTCTTACTTTTCAGTGCACGCAACAAAACAAATTTTGTCAAATGGTCCTGATACACCATTATAAACTTAAATCCCCGATCTTCTTGAGTTTGCATGTCGATAAGATCGACTTGGCAACGGCTGTTCATTTCAGAATGTAGTATGGGTTTTGAAACAAGTCCTTTTTTCTTCATACTCTTTTTACGCTGACAAGTTTCGCACATAGAGAGAAAAATATTTATCATTTCTAAAGTTATGTTCGCATATTTTCGTGAAGTTTCATTTTTAAGTCTATCCCGACCACCATGACCAACGGCCACATGAGCTGCTTCAATTATATCAAAAATTTCATCTACATACAAGTAGTATTTCATGGGCTCTTGTCTAGTCACTAATTTTCGTATTCCACAAATATTGATTACCTTAAATCGCTTCAGTCTCCTGTACTGTTTCTGAGATTTCTGAACAGCTAATTGTGCTTCTTGAATTTCGTCCACTAAATTGTCGTAGGTTCCTTTTGTCATAATACAGAAGTGGTCCTCTTTTTTTTCGTGATCGCGAATCGCTAATAACTGGTTTAAAAACTCCTCTTTCCATCGCGTTCCTTCATTTAAGTTTGCCATGACAATTGCGCTCGAATCAATCTATACGTGCTTATCAGAATGAAAACAAAGCGGTACTGAATCGAGCGAGCGCACAGCGCGCGAACGGCGCGGGCGTTTGGAAAGAGATTCCCCCGGAATTCCCCCGGTTTGGAAAAACGCGTTTTGTCTAGTAAAAACTAGTTTTACCTGATATTCAATTTTGAGCATTAGTTAATTCTAGTTTTAACAAAGGCATTAAGTAAAAACTAGTTCTAACTAGGGAAAACGCGTTCTATCTAAAAACGGGTGTTAACTGTAACATATATATATATATAAAATTTATATTTTTCTTGTAATGTTTGTTAGTTTGTTTGCTAGAACCACTTCCTCTTATCCTATGAAGTTCAAATTTTACATGTTGGTTCTGTTCCGATTACAATCAATTTTTATGGTGAGCGTGACCTAATTCTACACATAGGATCGGCTCCCGGCGAGGATACTCTTCCACGGTCAACAACATAGACACTCAATTTTGTATACGTATTAAATTATGATAGCTTGTTCTAAATTTCACCATGACAGGTCTGCTGCACCCAGAGTTGGCTTCCAACAATGTGACTCCTCAACGGTCGACAGCACAGAAACGAAATTTTCTATACTCATTCAATTATGATAGCCCGTTCTAAGTTTCACGGTGACAAGGCTGCTGCACCCAGAATTGGCTTCCAACGAGGGGACTTCTCAACGGTCAACAGCACAGACACGAATTTTCGAATACCCACCCAATTATGATAGCAGGTTCTAAGTTTCCCCATAACATGGCTGCTGCAGCGAGTTTTGGCTTGGGACAGAGCATTTTAATAAAAGCTTGTTTCGAAAAATGTGTTTTTTACTATTAATAAATACAAATAATATAATCGCACGGAAATGAACCAGGCAGCAGGGGTGACTTATTGTGGGGCGGGCGTGTAGAAGCCATATTTTATAATTAGTTTATCAGATTGCGAGAACGGCGATTGCCACAACAGCTCTTTGTTTAGTTTTTATGTACAGTTAAATAAAAATATTGATTACACGATGAACAAACAAAAAGAAGATAAAATAAAGTAATCTCCAAACAAACTTGCAGTTTCTGGTGAGTTGGTGCGCAAAGGGGGGAAGGGGGGGGGGGGTTTGTCAGCTTGCTTGGAAGTCTTGGGATGTCACAACCATTTTTTTTTAATACAGAGCAACTGATATTGCTATGTGGCAATGTTATAAGATATTGCTATGCGAAATTAAGCTCGCCTTTTTACATGGCTGCCCAACAAGAAAGGAGTGTAATGTGTTTAGGGTTCATCTATGTATATTTTCCGTTTCTATATTCCACCATAATTTCTAAACATCTCAACCGATTTGAAAGTGTGTGGTATTGTTGGAATCGTCATGTCATCTCAAGTATCATAAGGTACCTTAATTGTCCAAATATCAAGTAAGTAGTAGTCTAAATGTCCAAATGTCAATAAATTAACATAAATGTATCGTGTTTAGTGCCAAAGGAAATACCTCATTTAGTACTTTCAGGAAATATTCAAGTATCTATTTGGAGAACCAAAAATATTTCACGAAAAATACTGTAATTAAAATAATTATGTATATAATAGTTCACTTTCGGGAGCAGCAGTTATTTTTTTATTCTTTTTAATATATGTCCTTGTTAATTGAAGCTTTTACAAAAAAACATAATGGAGGGACGTTTCTTTAAACGTCTTTAAACTGGTAATACACATCCATAATCACTGCACCAAACGGGGTTTTGGGGAGTGGTTAGGGTTAAGGGTTGGTGCGCGCTGGGAGGGGGGGGGGTTAAAGGTTAAAGTGAAGGGTTCGGCGTGGGGGGTGGGCTTGTCTGCTTGCCGGGAAAGTCTTTGGGTGGCAACCTTATTATTGTTTTTTTAAACGAGCAATAGATATTTCTATGTAGCAATGATGTAAAATATTGCTATGTGGTAATAAGCTCATCTTTGTGTATTATTTTTTTTGTATGTGTAAATACGGTCTTTATTATTATTATTTATTATTATCAATAGAGCATCATCTGTGATCGAATTGGCCTGCACAATCGGTCGCCCCGTCACGTCCCGTTGGCGATATCAGACTTATGGCCATCGATGCGCGCTATCCCCTTCTCTCCATGCGTCGAATCGATGCCCTCTCTCTTTCGCACCTATGCGTAAACGATCAACAGGTGCAGCGATCGGGAGGCGATTTTTGAACGACGCTCTCTCCTCAATTTTTATTTCGACATCCGGAAAAATCACCGGGGACCGGAAGCGGAAGGGGGAACTTTCCCTTGGCCGGGGAAAAAAGTTGGGAAAAAAGGCGCGATCCGAGCGCCACCTGAGCTTGGCGGACGGAATTAATTTCGCAATCGGAACGACCGTACCACTCGACGGGGTTACTTTATAAATGTATCGGTTCAGCCGTAAATCGTAGAATCGTTGTTGATGCTGCGTAAAACTAGTGACAGTGCCCAGTGTTCCGTCAAAGAGTGTAGTTTTTTTGAATAACACAGGATAGACGTAAGATTGGCGAATGTCTGGGCGGTTATATTCAATCAGTGACAATGCTCAGAAAAAGGCAACAATAATTAAAATACTAGTGTTTTGGTTGACCTAAACTACAAAATTTTATAAGGCCAGACACCTCAGTATAAGCTCGTATATCTAGAATATATTACTTCTAAAGGAAAGGAATAACTAATTAAAATTACATAATTTTGATTATTATCTTTCTCCTGTAAGGGGCTCTCTATAGGGTCAAGCATGCTTGTCAAGCATCGCGTCAAGGGCTGGGAAGGGATCGTAAACCGAAGGAAATATGCAAATATTTTTTTTTAAATATTTACCAAAAATGCCTTATTTTGTAGTTTTTACCAGGGAGTCACGTTAATTAGATGTACTAGTTGATTGATGAATGACGTGTCACCCTGGTATAAAACTACAAAATTAAGTATTTTTGGTAAATATTTAAAAAAAAAATTACATATTTCCTGCGGTTTACGATCCCTTCTCAGCCCTCGACGCGATGCTTGACAAGCATGCTTGATCGTCTAGAGAGCCCCTTACAAATAATTACGCAAACAAATTGACCTGAAATGAACATAATATAAGACGCAAATTGTAAGCAGAAGAACCTAATTTCTAGGTCGACGACGTGAAAAATATTTTCGAGAATATGCCTATCGCTGCTGTAAATAAAATTAAAGTGTTTCGGCGATCTAAATAACGTCATAGTTTTATAACTACCCAAGATCAAAAGAAGTTGACTTTATAAAATCGAAGACTATCGCGGTTGTTTGACATTATAAATAGGATGGAAAACGAATTTACCGCGTGAAATTTGTAGGACCCGACGTTTCGGTGACGTTGCAGCCTACCCTAGACAACGGCGGCTGCAACGTCACCGAAACGTCGGGTCCTACAAATTTCACGCGGTAAATTCGTTTTCTATCCTATTTATAAGTTGACTTTAGATATTCAATCGACCTCTAAAGATTTCCTAGAATATTGATACAGTCGTTAACGGAGTTAACTGTGTTGAATATTTTAGGGTATCCGCATATAATACAAAATGCGTCTACTGGAAGCATTTCTCAATATCGTTCATTAATAGCTTAAATAAAGCTGAACCAATGTGAGTACTTCAGGGTACTCGAGGTCAAATTGATTGTTTTAAACACATTGTAGGTGCGATTCGAGAGATACGAGTGTAACAAAAGCATCCGGGAACCACGTGTATCTCTTTTAATAATATTTTATTTTCACACAAAATAAAACACTCATCTATACACTAAGTATATCACTAATACGATTTTCATCATCACGATTCGAGGAATAAATCCAATCTCCACATAAACCGACAGCGACTTAGCAAAGTGCGAAACAGTTTTATTCACCAAAATTTGTCCTTCTATAATAAGATTCCAGAGCAAATGAAAAGCCTTGGAGAGGACCAATTTAAAAAGATAATTATACATAATTTGGTAAGAAACCCAATTTATGGTATAAGGGAGTTTGAAAATTCTGAGTTTATTTTCCATGTTGATGATTAATGAAATGCGTAAAGTTTTAAACATAATGGTATTATGATAGCTGACATTCTAATTTTCATATAATTAAATTCATTTTTAAAAAAAAATACGAAGGCATATTGCTGGATTGGCAATAAAATATATATTTTTTGATTATTCTACATAGAATTTGCATTTCTATTTTAATATATTATTCTCCCTGACTCATCACATTAGCATATTTTGATTATTTGTATGTAGGTAATATTGAATATAATATTACAGCCATGACAACTATCACGATAGTTATGTTTATAATAATGAAATTTTTAGCATTTAATTTTGTGACGCATCCAAGTGTAGGAATGCCTATCTACTGGAGTAGCTGATTGTATTGTGTTGTATTGTATTGTATTGTAATAAATTAAAAGCAAGAAAGGGTATTTAACAAGCTTTCCTTTCTATCAGGGAGTTCCACTGGCAATCTTCAAACTCCATCATCGTCACACCCTCGTCATAACGTATAATGGAAAGTACTCAGGGCAATAAAACAAACAAGCCCAAACTCGACTATCTTAGCACTTTTTTTATCAGAGAGTTCCAGTGATAATCTTCCGGATCCATCTTCAGAACCTCATCATCAATTATCATGGGAACTACTGAAGACAACAAAACAAACGAGCCCAAACTTGAATATATTAGCAATTTCTATTAGGAAGTTCCAGTGACAATCTTCCGGCTCCATCTACAGACCCTTGACATCATATGTAATGGAAAATACGCATGAAAACAAAACATACTAGCCCAAATTCGACTGTCCTACCATTTGCCATCAGGGCGCTCCAGTCCCTACATCCCGGCTCCATCATCAAATCAGCTCGTTTATACCATAATCATTGTCACCGAACCTATGTACATAAGTAAGCTTAACTTCAACTCAATCGGATATCAGCAAGTGGTTGAAAAATGGATTGCAAATTTTGAAATGATCATTTTACATACGAACATTATAAGTAAAAAAAAGACATCACAAAGAGTGCATTAATCTTGTAAAAAGAGATCTGGTTTGTCTGTGATATTTATTTATTTATTTATTTATTTATTTATTTAGGTACATAGGATTAGGTATACAGTTCATTCATAGGTCATGTAATCTTATAATAATTATATAAATTATTTAATAATTAATATAGGGAGGTTTAACACATCTTACATGACCTTTACTGCCAATAGCACATCTAACTAGGCGATAATTTGGCCCGTCTCTAGATGTGCATATTTTTATGCAATTTTAAGAAATGAAGTGTTTTTTTTAAATAAATTATTTGGACCCACCACCTGTATATACACATAAATATACCAATTTTATAAAAAATATAGCTATGTAATAAATATATACATTTATAGTTGTAATTTAATAAAATTTCATTAAGAAAAATATACATACCATATGATCTCATTGACGAATTTTTTTGTAATAACATGGTGTCATTCACTTTACCGAACTCTTTCGACCATGGTAAGTCCTGTAACTGGTCTCTTAGGTGGACCGATTGCAGGAACTGTATGTTAGATTTGCAAGAGTGAGTAAATTAAAGCATTAAGTATGGTCATTATCCAGCATCATCATCATCAAGATTCCCATTTGAACGTTTGACGAAAATTGGGTCATTTACCGTTCGACTCATTTGCACGCTTACCCTAGCCATTTTCAGTTGTTTTTTTTTCCTTTTTTTTTCAGCGGCTGAAGCAATTAATTGACGATTGTTTTCTGAGGCCACTTCACTTCCCGCCGCTGAAGCACGGTAAGGTCGACCGACTTTTTCAGCTCCACATTTCCCTCCCCTTGTCATGCAAAATTTTTTGCCAACCTGTTCAGAAATGGGTGCGAGTTAAGATGGTTTTTCAGACCAGACCAGATACAGGCGCAGCGCTGATGTGGGTTTGAAGAGCGGTGAAAAAATAATTAATTTTATAATGGAGTCCGCGAGAGAGGCCGTTTTTATTTTAATGGAGCTAATAATATTCAAGTGAACGTAACTGGGACGTGCAAAGAAACAAATTATTGTAGGTATATGTAGGCAGACCTTAGTCGACGAAATATGATCATTTCACTTTTGGATATTTTTAAATTCTTATTTCTCATTTTAATTCTTTATTTATAGTTTGATATTTACACAATGTAATATTTGAGTTTGTCAGTGTCCTAAGATTGGTTGCAGTTTTATTTTTCCGATATCATTCTAATTTCCAATACCCCAATTTCCAATATGTACAACATTTTATAAAAATTCAAATCAATGTTTTTCACATCACGAATACAGAGAGAAGCTTTACTGGCTGTCGACCCGAGTTCTTTGTATGCTTTTCAAGATCTTAGATGGCGTCGCTCCCAAATATTTTACCGGCAGATTTACTGCGCTATCGGCTCATGGACGCCCTCTGAGATCAAAAGACAACCTGCTACTCTATATCCCACTGACTTCTCCTCATTCTCTTTCACCGTGCATAGAGCCCGTCTTTGGAATGCTTTGCCGAAAAATGTGAGAACGGCGCCAAGCATAACAATTTTTAAACAGACTCAGAGATCATTTGAAATCTTCCAGATAAATTCCCATTCCCGACCTTTTTAAACTTTAGCGTTCTTATTAACCCTTGGAGTAAATGGGTATTTTCATGGATGCATCTGTCTCTTTTGCAGGATTTTCGGCGACATCGACCTTAAAGTACTATAACTACGAAACTACTACACCAATCATAAAAAGAACAACTGCACAATGATTGCATTGAAATTTCGAATATAGAATATTGAAATATCATTTTGTAAAACAATTAGATAATTATGAATAAATATGAGAACGTCAAAGAAGTGAAAAAAACGCGGAACCAGATCTGGTCGTATCATACTCAACGGATAATTGTTTCAGAACCAGATTTGGTCGTATCATACTCAAGGGGTTAAGGTGTTATATTATTTTGGTGTGGCACATCCTGTGCCCACAAAGAGTTAAGTATATATTTCTCTCTATCCCCTTTTTTTACTTGTCATACTCTTTATATACGTTAAAAGATGTAACATCTACTCGCAAATAATGTTCATACAATAATATAGGTTAGCTCTAAAATATTACCTGCAGGCAATTAGCTCGTCTTTTCTTACGAATAAAGAATAAAACGTTTTAGTATTATTACTGCTAATATTTTTAGAAAGTACAAAATAACAAAACGACAATTACTATTCCTTCAATATTTTTTTCATTTTATAACAAACGATAAAATCTACACATAGATACATCATTTCATCTAAGTAAGAATGCGTAAGGGGCAATATGGTCATTGTGAAACTATTTATATTTCATGTCGCATGTATTATTATGGGTCTGTTGATGTTCATGTTCAAAAGATTGCTTATTATAACGGCAGCGGAATTGCGGTCGAAATCGTAAAGGAGACTACTGAATGCGTATTCGGAGGATGCAATGTGTTTGGTGTTGGTAAATACGATCTACAGTTCTTAACATGGTTATTTGCCACTATTTTGAAAGGCAAAACAATGAAATTGTTTTTTCGATTCTCACTGCTGCGCTAAACAGTACAAAAATCAAACGAATGAAAGCTTGTAATGGTACTTCTCTTCAAAGGCTTTAAACAAGTTTTGTTTGCGTATTAGAAATAAATAAATTTGCCTATTATCTTTACAGAATAGCAGCTTATTAAGAAAATATTGGCATTGACAAGGAATAGCAGAAAATAAATTATTATCTGCATACAGAAATATGCCAGCTTAATGACCGTTTATTAAATACATGACAACATGTATTTGACCATAATACACTGAATGTTATAGTACAATCTTCCTTTTATTTCATTCCTATGTGATTAAAAGCAATAAATGGAGCTATGATTTTTAGTCGAAGTTTGTCAGCATTACCAATCCCTGAATTGAGGTTTTTTTAAATTCAAATAAGTAAGATTGGATAGCGTTTTAGTGTTTTAAAAATTATGGTATAATGTAGTTAGTTTAATAAAATGGCAATAATGTAATTTAGTTTAGATAAATGATCTTAATTACAATTAACGAAAAGGATGTAGAATTAAAACTTATTTAAAATAAGAGTACTATGGAAATTAACAGAAAACCCTATGTTAATAAATGAAGGTAGGTAATACGAAGAAAAAAAAATAGTGGATGTGGAAAAGGGGAAAGCGGCTAATTTCAAACAGCAGCTGCTTGTCTCCTATAAATTTATTTAAAACAAACATGGGTAATTTTCTAGAACACTGATCAATTTCAAGTAATAAGAAGATCATTTTAAAAATAATTTTAATGATCTATCATTAGAATTATTTTTAAAATCACACAAATCACAAAAATCACAAAATCACAAATCACACACATCAGCACTCTAGTGCTGGTTTAAAATTTATATATTTTTAATTATTTCATTATTTATTTTATTTATTATATTTTAGAATACACTAGGAAAAAAGTAATGATTTTTAAATTAAAATAAATAGACAACTATATTTTTCCCAATCCATGCAACGCGAAGAACGTCACACATCTAACTAGGCGAGCTGACATTTTAAAATTAAAGCTTATTAGTTAGAGATTTGTAATAAAGTAATATTTTGTAGAGATTAAAAATACATAATATATTTACCTAATGCACGAGACGAACTATATCAGTATAGCGCATGAAACGAACATGTTTTTTTATTAATATTTAGAAATACAAATATTAAACAAAATTCAGCCAAGCCCTAGGCTTACATGATGGAGATTAGGATAAAATGACTTTTAGAGGAACTTATATGGCCATATTGACCATAACATTATTTATAAATTGCAGTCGTATTGTTTAAGATTATACGGTAAAGAAAGTGACTCTTGATAATGTTTACAAAAAATACTTTTTAATACTAATATAATATATGTTTATGTACTTTTTATGTGAAAAAAAACATATATCTCTTACAGGTAATTCACTTACTTTAAAACCTATCTATAATTCGTTTTTTTTTTTTTGCTTTTTTTAAATGTAGAAAAAATATATTTAATAAATGAGGGATTAGACACTTTAATCTTTTTTTCCCATAACAGTTGAGAAAAGGATATAATTATGTATGTGAAACTAAGGAAGATCTTGTATACGTGTTTTCGAAATCGATGTTTTTGGCTATTAGGAGATGGTTTTTGCAACAACCAACAATATTTTATTACATCGGGATGTTTATTGTTCAATTTTCTGTTCTTTTGTAGTGTTTCTCGGTATTGAAAATGTTACAATTAGAGTTGTAGTTCTAAAACTTAGAGGTATTCCACTTGAAGGTGTAGTTCCAATACTTAAAGATGCTTAAGATGCATGTAATCAAATCGACGCCAACGTACACATTGCACTCTCGCAATCCCTTCCCCGAATTACGAGGACAACAGGCCAAGAATCCATAGCGGGCAATCTAAACGGTCCATCTTTACGATTCTGTCGGGAAAAAAAGCGTAATAATACGTATGAACGGATCTGGTCCACTTTTATTGTCACGACGTCGAAATATGTTCATCTTTGATCCGTCTTACCCGTACCGCGAACGAACTGCCTCGTATTTGATATGCCGTAACTGCTGGCACGTGCTCTCGATGCTAACTGGCCGATTTCAATTTTGAGATATTCGTATGAGACGATAGAGTGGGAAGGCATGAGAGGCGGAGAGATAGCTAAAAAGCAGCTATTTGCCATGCCATAATACCACCGTTGGATATATAATGGAGGGCGGATGTAATCCTATACAATAAAGAGATGAGTGTTTTCGTTCCGCACCTGAAACTTGATTTTCACTTACACGAGGAAAAATTCATACCGGGAGGATTAGTTTTTCATAACCAATGGTCCCCGTATATATAAATTAGTTTGTTAATTCATAACTGCTTATTTATTGAGAAGTTAATTTTGTTCTTAAAAAACTACATAATATGCTCATTTTTATTAAAAAGGATGCAATAAAATTTTCATTTTTGATTAGGAGAAAAGAAAAAAGATATTACTTATCGGGGTAACAGGTAGGCCTTAAGGTATTTTTTATTTATATGATTTGTTTTTGCCTAGCGTAAATTAGAGGCAACGAGGTCCATTGACGCGCTGACTGCACGACGAATGGTTTTCCGATAATAGCCGATGAATATTGAGGTATCAGCTGCCAACAATAAATTGTGAAGAAATTGCCCCCTGTAAATTTTTAAAATGTCTCTTGCAATGCTATACCTTTTTAGGGACGCAAATATTTAAAAATGACATCATGTAAATTATAAGCCAATATTTTTTATATAAAATTCGTCGTAAAGTCTATATAAAGTCGTTAAGTGTCTTCAAACGAAACTGATGCTATATTGATACTGCTCAAATGAAAAAACAAATGATAAAATAATATTATAGTAGTATCCCATGTAATATAATAGTAATATACACATACAGTAATATAATAGTAATAGTAATATAATAGTAATATACAAGTAATATACACGGAATACCTAACACAGAGACTTATATGAATAAAAAATGTTTTTTATTCATATTTATCGTAAAAACACACATTTTTTACGATAATATTTTTGAAAAACAATGCCTCAGTATCGCATGTGATGAACTTATTGCAATAATGTTGCATTATGATATTTTGTTTTATGGCATTTCTCCTCGGTAGTATCGATACATCTTGTCATATAAATAAACGAAGGGCTCGAAGGGAAAGAACGATTAATTCAACATATTTTTTTAAAAGGAATACTTTTAAAAAAAGGCAATGGGTAATTTCCTACCCTTGCGAAGTTTGTTGTAACACTTTGCCACGTATTTCAAACGAAAGTTTATAACAAGTGTAGCATTTAATTATCTAGCAGCTAAGTTGAAATACGTGGCTGCAAAAAAAGATGGAATGTTAAAATTGCAAAATATTATATTCCATTATAATTTTTTTTAATACTTTAGTTATGACGTTTTATTTATACAGTAAATTTGATTAGAGGTATTTTTGATTTCATAGGTAACTGTAAAGTACCGAGCGAGGACATTTATCTAACTTTAAAAGCTAAGGCAACAAATAAGATTATGTATGAAAGAGAAACAGCCAATAAGTAAGATAGAGATAGACTATTAGGGTGAAAGTGTAAGGGTGTCAGTGTAAAAGTAACATTTTGCTCCTGGATCATCAGCATCCTTTGTTTTACGTTGGGGTTGTCTAAACAAGTTCATGGATAAAAAACATACAATAAATATTCAAGACAGAGAAATCTATTCAGTTTATGGAGAACAGGTAAAATATTGCGCCTTGGCCGTTGTCATTCCTCCGGTTTACTCTGGCGGTGTTCTAATAATGTTTCCATGAGATTTTGTTTTTACTTTCTGGCTTTGATACTGAATTTGATTGATGTTTGCTTAACGATAGGATTTTACTGTTAATTCAAATAACGACGTCAGCTTGAAATACATAGCTAGTTCTATATAATATACCCTATTTGATAAGATTTCATAACTTGTTTATTTCACAGAATCATCCAGTTAATACCAATCTTCGTATGCTTATAATACTAATAAGATTGGATTAATGAGTTGAACTTTCTTATTATTAGTTCTTTATATAATCACAATCAATTGTTATAAGTGCATAGTTGTTATACTCTGGGTACACCTTTGAGTAAAATGTATTTTTTTTAGAAGCTCAACCATATTTGGTTGAGCTTCACAACACAAACCCTGACTAAATGGTCGTATTTTAAGTTAGTAAATATTTAAAATTGAATTACCAATAATTTTTAAATGTTGATCGCACTTTCCCGTAACCCTTCATAGATATATTTCTTTATGTATTTTATATTTACGTGTAGCCATTTTATTCGGGCCCATTCCCAGAACGCCGTTACGGCGGAGGTACGAGACCATCCCACGGCCCGTACCATTTTCGTTGTTGACGAAAGATCAAAGATAGCACCTAATGTCCACGGTCGAACTACCGAGTAATGGCCGAAATTGTCGTTTGGGTCGCTCAAACGAGGCGCTACACGGTCTCGCAATAATATCGTGATTTGTATTCATCTTGCCGCGCGCGGCACAATTAATTGGACCTTGTATGGAGGGTTTTATTATTCAATTCGGTACGACTTTCCGACTATTATTTCTCCGCTGCAATCGGCAGGCCTACGACGACTCTGAGAATAGCAAAGGTTTCTTGCGTTTCTTGCATGTATTTTTAAAAAAATAATCACCAAAATCATTAAAAAAAAATATTTCATGTCAAACTTTCTCTTTATTGGGCGTAGTGTAAAATCAAATTTAAGGTGTGATATAATTGATTTATTAATTATTTAATTATTATTTATTTATTTCATAAGCAAATGAACAGATTTGAAATGAAATATGAGAGTTTTATACCAATCCGTTGATATGCAATATATTCTGCTATTAGAAATGACTTAATGGGCAATTAGTGAATCTAATTGTTTTTTTTATTTTATTGCTCACTTTTTCCACTGAACTTATTACAATACTGCTAGCACGTTTGTTTATTTTTGACACGACTGCTCAACAAATAAATTAATAGTTTAAAAAAAACACTAAAAACACGCTTTTGGGCTATGATACGATATTCACATACACATTACACAAGGCTATGATACGATATTCCATCATGGAATGCCAGTGCCTATCTTCCGGCTTCATCATCACACCTTGAAACCTAATCGTGGTCAAAGTTCATTCCAAGACTTTTCCAACAAGTTCAAACACAACTATGATAAGATGTATACCTGATCATATACATACATACGTTGTTTTTTCCAATTTTGTTTAGATACTTCCTACTGTGTGATTATTTTTTTGTATAAAGTGCTTGATGACTATTAATATTCTTATAATAATTATCTATTTTATATGTATAGGTTACTCATGTACATGGATTCAGCTCTATTATTATTATTTTTTATTTTATTTTATTTGTCTGCCGTGTAAAGCCGACTTTAGTCAACGCTATTGTCGAATTAATATTTATCTACATATATACTGACGAATTCTAATATGCGATAATTAGCTTTAATTCATAATTCATGCTTTTATTGTATATTCTGAATGAATAAATTGAATACTGAATACTGAATGTTCCATCATGAAGTTCCAGTTCATATCTTCCGACTCCATCATCAGATCTGTTCGACAGTACAATATTATTGTATTGTCATCAGAACTACATACAG